>VMDR010005811.1:0-49011 GCA_007922815.1 Macrotus californicus | reverse complement strand
AAGGGATATGGTTTTATGGTTATTATTTTTTTTGCCATGCCTTCCTCAGACTTTCTATTAGTCTCATAACATAACTTATGAGCAATTTGTCCCCTTTTTCATAAAACGTATAGTATAACATTGAGGTTATTTCTTCATTAATTTTTCTTAGAATTCATCAGTGAAGACATCTATGCCTAGAGTTTACTTTGTGGTAAAATTTGCTGCAAAAATTCAACTTGCTTAAGAGATATAAGGCTTAAATTCAGATGAGTTTGGAAGTCACTGAGTTTTTGTGAATCTATTCATTTGTGTCTTTCATAACTTTGGCCACTTGTTCTGAGTCTTCTCCTCCTCTTCCTTCTTCTTCTTGCCATATATTCTTCCTCTTCTCCTTTGGGAAATCCATCACACATATGTTAGAGCGTATCATGCTGTGCTGTGACTCCCAGAGTCTCTTTTTACGTTTTCAAATTCTTTTCCTCTTTATTTTTCAGGTTAACTGCAATGACCTACTTCGGCTTCACTGACTGTTTGCCCTAAAACCTTCATTCTATTATTGATATTTTTATTGAGGTTGTATTTTTCATATCCAGAATTTCTTTGAATGTTTATCTCTATTTTGATTTCTTACCTTTGTAGTCATTGCGAGCATATTTTTCTGTATATTAATTTACTTCATGGAGTACAATTTCTTAAAGTCCTTCTATGCTAATTTTAACATTCAGGTCACTTTGGTAATGGTATCTGCTGACTGTTCTTTCTCTTGAGAAAGGGTCATGTTTTCCTCATTCTTCATATGCTGAGTGAACCTGGGTTATATAGTGAATATTAAGAGCGGTAGGCTATGGATTCTGTTATATTCCTCTGACTTTCATTTGACTGGATTCAATGTACAAATTTTTCAGTAGCTCAAGTCTCAGCTCAGTTATTTTATCCTTAGTTAGGATCTGGTCATATATATATGTTTCAGATAATTATGTTGAGCTTACCCAGTGAATTCGGGTTTCACATTCTCTGGCTCTTTGCTTTGTAGAATTGCTCCTCACTTTCCAACGGTGAAGGTCATGACTCTGTATTTTGGTGTTTCAGATTAGAATGCCTATGGTTTTTCATCAGCATTGTAGTCATCCCACCTGGCTGATCACTGCAGTTTGCTCCTCATTTTGTAAGCACGAACTCCACCACAGTTCCAGTGACCACATCCACATATGACAATGGCTCTCCTAAGAAGAGAGGTGTCTATGTGGCCAGGAGCATGGCTTCGCCAAATGCATTAGAGACTATATCACAAAGAGAAAGGCTGGTATTGTTCCTCAACAGGCAGCCAGTGGTATCTGCCACATAAACCTCTGCATTGCAAAATATCAGGAGACACATTTCACATGAACTAACATAGCAATGATGGGCCCCAATGTGATGATGTTAAAATTAGTAACTAAATAACTTTACAAAAACAGGATTGGGAAATTTATCAAGTGAAATCACTTTTATTTCCATCTAACTGTAGAGCCACTGAAATGGGAGTGAGATTAGTGTTGGTTAAGAATTCTAGGTACGGAAACCCTAAGCATGGGATAAAGAAAGAAAGAGAGCATTCTGGAGGGTGGAGAACACTATATTATCATACTGAGAACACATACAGATAAAGGGAAAGCATTAGACTAAGATTTTCTAAAATGTCCATAGTAAGTTTCCTATTTAAAAAAGGCAAAGTGTATTAAAAATGAGAAACACCAGGTGATAATAAAAGAAAACTTGTCTGTTTAAAGAAGTATTCTTAGCAGAGGGCAGGGATAAAGTCCAGTCAGTTCAAAGGTGAAATTGATATTTAAAATGAAGTCATTTTTCCAAATAGAAGAAGAGAAAGCAAAGGTTTATTTCCTTGAAACACATTCCTAGAAATTACCTGGTGAAAGATTATATCATTTTCTGCTTATTCATGCAGTTTTTGATATCTCCTTGTCAATTAATTTCTATTGGCTGAGAATGTCCAACCACCCATTGTCCACTGTCACTGCTAACTCTTAATATTACAGACATAAATAATCCTACAGAGTGGTCTCCTTCCATCAGGATTATCTCCTGATTTCTTATCTTCAATCAAGTACCATGTACTTGACTTCCAACCCCTTCCCATCCTAAAGTACCCAGATTTATGCCAAAGTTTTTATAGAAACTTGTGTAAGATTGTTAAAAAAAGCTATTTTGTCAGAGTTTCCTTTAGTTACATTTGCATTTACTTACATATTTCTCACACTATTACTCAGTACCTTCCTAAACAACAACAATTTTACATTCCATTTGCTGCGAAAGATTTGTATAGTGAAAAACAAATTGGGAAGTTGGACACACAGCTTCTTCAGGCTGTGTAATAAGGGCCCAGATAAGCCCGAGCAAGTGATGTTTCCCCTTACAGATCATCATTTATCAGTTGCAAATTAAAAGGAAAAGGTGAAAACAGAGTTTGGTGTTTGATGGGCCGTGTTCCATCATTCCATGATTCCAGAATTATTCCATAAAAAATTCAAGTGATAAGGCCCAGCTGTCAGGGTGAAACGCCATCTGTTCCTACGACTGCTGTGGTGGTAAAATGCATCTTTTATTATTTTGGGTCTCATAGATTCAAGAATTTTAGAGCCCAAAGGTATTTATCCCTTTGCCTACATATTCACCTTAGGCCACGTAATAATTTGTGTCAGAAGCAGAAATAGAACCTAGATTTCCTAACTTCCAGGTTTGGTGTTCTTCCCTCTTTTCCTGTTCACCTGAAAATGTAACAATTACAAAGTGTATCAGCCCAAAAAATAGTTTGGATTAGTCTTTCCCCACCACATGAGGATGGTGGATGACACTGCTGGTCGGAAGAATTAACACACAGGCCATCAGCCTTTGTCATTCTGCATCTCCCTGGCATCCTGGACAGACTCGGGATTCTCCAGCAGCATGCCAGTCTCAACAGGGAGGGTTGAGAAATTGTGTTTCCTATAAGAAACAGTCCCAGGGAATACCCTTCTGCCAGAAAATTAACCCAAAATAATATTCAACAGCAGACAGCACATGCAGTGTCTGCTGAGGCAGACTGGTTTGAGTCTCAAAACATGGCTCAATTCAAAACAAATCACCTTCACGTTCTATAAATGTTAGAACCTTTTTAAGTGAAAAAATCATTAAAAATCCTGGTCACAGGTTCTCTCTGTTCTAAAACAAATGCATGTTATTTTTACCAACTGTAATAAGATGCATACAATAGTGCTGAAAATAAAGTAGTACAAGACAATTAAGCAATGATTGATGCAACTGGTCTTAACAACGTCGCCCATGGAAAAAATGCTCACAGGGGCCACTGTTCTCTACATCATGCTCAGACCCAAGCGTTCAGCCTCTTCTTCAGGAAGTTCACTCTCAGAATCGAGGACAGTCCTCACCCTCTTCTCCCCACCAAAGAGCAGAGTGTGTGGGCTCCAGGCCCTTGGACTTGCAGCTGCTGTGATGAAGGGTGGGGACCAGATCAGCACCCCTCTGTTTGCACGCCAGCAAAGCATCACTTGGCCCTTGTGGAGGAAGAGCCTGGGTGACAGAATATTTCACTTTCCCCTCATCCCCTCTCAACTATGATTTACTTCCAGCCTCTACCCTTTCCTCATGGGAGCTGGGAGATACAGAGCTTTCTCTTCCCACTCTACCAACATCAAGTCAGCCACAAATTTCCCATTTTCCCTAGCAATCACTCAGGGTAGTGGCCTTGAGAAATTCACTTGGTAATAAAGACAATTCAAACAGGAAAAAAGGGATTCCCTCCAAATGACAGAAGCAAATATTTTTAAGACAAAAAAAAATGGTGTAAATGAAACTGGCTCCCAGAACTTTATGCAGTTATTAATTTCTTCCTAAAACATTCATCTGCTGTCGTGTGGATACACCCTTGTGTATTTTCAGTAGGACTAAAAGGGTCGTGTTTATCAATAAAACATTCCTAAGTGCCAAAACTAATTAGACTTTATATTGCTAAATCTGGAAGTTTCTTTAAAAAAAAAAAAAACTGAGGTTTTTAGCTTACCAAATATGTGGCTTTCTCGCTGTCTGTATTTCATTTCCCTTGCTTATTTACCAAAAGATAAACTAGTCACTTTTTCCCCCGGCCTTGCTAGTATAAATTTTTTTAAACCTCAAAACAACTTTATTTTGGACTTTGATAACAGAAGATTCTGTCCTTAGATTTGTTGTGTTGGTTTTAACTTAAATTTTCACTTAATTTTAAAATGCGTTAACAAAATTTCAACTGACAAACTCAAAATGCAAAAGCAGAGTTGAAGATGCCGGCAGTTTGCTGCCTAAATTCTGACTCTTCAGCATTGAGTAAATGGGGAATTTTTTCCTTACGGCCCTCTTTGTTCTACTTTTAAGTGATTTGGCATCAAGCCTCAGGTCTTAGGTGGTCAGATTGGGATCTGGTGTAAAGAATCCTCACCCCAGGACGCTCTAGAGGCTCACTGGGCATGTCCTCAAGTAGCTTGGAAGGTTTTGTCCCCACGAATTATGTAGCACCTATGTGCAGCCATCAGCCTTGGTTTCTAAGCAAAATAACCAAATTATTTTTCATCTTGGCACAAAACTAGCTCAGGACTCAGGTCTCCGTCCCAAGGGAAAGAAGGAAAAGGGAAACCTGACACAGCACAGCCCCAAGTTAGAAAAAAAGGCTCTCTTTACTGTAACTGTTGAAGACTCCGTCATAGAGCAGGAGAGGCAGGTTTGCAGAGCAAATATCCACATTTAGGAAAGGAATAAAGAAACAGAGGACATGTTTTTTTCAGAGCATACATTCAGAACTCAAAACATTCTGGAAGGAATAATGAAATCAGGCACCTGAAAGAGAAAAAGTACAAAACCATATCCATGAAATGCACCACTGTCCTGACCCCTTAGGTCCTTTCAACACAGATACCCCCCAACTTTGCCACCTGGCATTTCTGAAGTTCAAAGAGCTCGGTTTGGGGATTCGGGGCTTTTCTCTCTGCAGGGCTGTGTTCGAAGAGGAGCGCAGGTTCTGGCTCTGCCGTTTGCTCAGGCGGCTGCACCTTCGAGGACTTCACCGTATACACGTACAGACGACACTCCTCTGCCTCATTTGTCAATGACAAAGAACTCGAGGTCTGTTCTTGTAACACTTAAACTTCCTTGACAGACCAAAAATTCATAGTTGCCTGCCTGGGACAGTGAGCTACCTTTCCTGTTCTGCTAAGTAATTCTTTTACTGCAGTTATTTCTGGATCTAGAAGTTGATCTCTAAGAGACAGAATCTAGCACTAACCATATAAATAAAACTAACCTGTTACAAGTCAATATTGAACTAGTACAGAATCTGTTTATGTATTTGGAGGAAGGTGGTCAAAAGGTACCAACTTCCAGTTGTAAGACAAATAGGAACTTACGTGTGTAATGTACAGCGTGATGCCTGCAGTGATACGTTAACGCTGCTGTGTGATGTACAGGAACTTTGTTAAGTGAGTAGTAGATCCTAAGAGTTCTCGTCATGAGATATTTTTAAAAGTTTCTTTTTATTGTATCTATATGAGATGGTGGATGTTAGCCAAACCTATCGTGTTAACCATTTTGCGATATACATAAATCAAACCATCCTGCTGTAGATCTTGAACTTACACAGTAATGAATGTCAATTATTTCTCAATAAAAGTGGAAAAATAATGAAAATGGGTCAATTCAGCTGTTGGTCAGCTCACTGATACATTTTTTAGAGTTGAAAATTATTTTGTAATCAATTGCAAATGATTTGACAGGCTTTACTTTCAATCATTGAGAGCAAGACTAGATGTCTAACAACAGGTTCTTGAAGGCATGCGTGTGTGCACGTGTGGATGTGTGTGTGTGTAATAATAGGAATGAGAGGAGTGAGGTGGTTTCCCATAATTAAGTTTTGAATCATAGAAAATATGAGATTAAAATATTTTTCCTATATTTCCCTATTTTTAACCTCAACAAATAAAAATAAAACAGTAAAATCAAAACAAGGTAAGTAAACAAATTCAGAAAATATTGCTATCTTGTGCTATAAAGTAGAAAGAATGTACCCTAATCTGCCCACAAATTAAATGACTTTGGTTAAAGGAAAAATATTTATTTCTTACAAGTTAGTCAATGAAATATTTCTAAGTCCTTTCTTCCTCTGCCAATAGAATTTAAATATAACAAGTCCAAATATCCAAACCTCCACTGATAATCAAAATAGGAAAAATGAAAGCCAGAATGGTATAGACAAGGAGGAGCCAGTATTGATTCTCGAGCAGAAATTAACTATCAAACGATGTTATGTCTCAACCATTATCCTGAGAGCAGTCTCCTTACCTCTTAGGACTCAAGTGATGGATGATGAGATGCTCTCCTGATTTAGGGAGAGCCCAGTATGTTCTCAGCCACGAGGACGGACTCTTCGAAAGGCACACGTTGGAATACACCCTGAGAATTTTTCAAACAACATGCTAAAGGCCTTGGAGATTCTGAAATGTTCCCTGTCTGCCTCCCTGTCCCACCACCTCAGCGGGGGCCACTGCGATTTGTGCAAGTGCATTAGCTCCTTTAGGTAGGGGAAGGCTGAAATTCCTGTGATTTTTCTGGTGGAATGCATACAGTGTACCTCATCTCTACCAGCTCTATCATCCTGGGCAGCTTGCTTTACCTTCCTAGGCCTTTTAAAAATCCCTCCTTCTTTTTCAAATGTATTCCTTTAAATTTCCGCCTGTAAAGTAAGGGCAGTAGGACTAAGGAAGTTAAGTTCTATTTCAAAATAGTATCATGGTTTAGGTGACCAGTTGAAATGATGAAAGAGCCCCATGGATTCTAGGCTAGACTGATTTCTTTAAGTCATTTGTCTACAAAATTTGTAGAATTGTCCGGACAGTCATCAACCCAGAAAATTATCTGCAAATGTATTTCATCTTCGCGGCTTTGGCACTATACTCAGCTTTTATGCTGCACAATTCAAGGCTGTCTTCATCTCCAGCTTTAAAGAATGATCTTTAGATAAAGACAAAGTGGACTAGATAATAATACTATTAATTTCTCTTCTGTTAATGCTAAACTATAAACAAAGGTCAATATAACAAATTTACTCACAAAAAAATTAATGATTTTTAAGATTAGTAAAAATTTATATTAGGAACCTTAAAAATTTCCATTGGAAACTGGAAAAGGGAATGCTAATTTTATTATAGAGCTTTTACTATAGCTTCCCACAAATGTATGTCAGTAATGAAAATAATTTTGACTTTATTAAATTCTTTTGCAAAAGTTATTTATGTAAAAGTATTTTATTGACTATCAGTCAAAATGTTTTACTCTTTGACTTTGGATCTCAAAATCATTCCCTAACTCAAAAAATAATCAATCGCAACTTAATGCTAGATTATATTTTTTGAAGACAAGTGCTGCGTGTCATTTATTATCTTTTATACAGCTCAAAGAACATAGCCCGTCAAGCACGCACCCAATGCCCTGCATGCACTTTGTATGCAATCACACTGTCATCCTGTTAGTTCACAGATACACACACCCATATTATTATGCCCTGGTTACTTACTGCAGAAGATGTGTGTAGTTGTCACCTGTGCCCTAAGACACAGAATTTACCCCGATGGATTCAGGGGAAGAGACTCAAGCAGAGTTGCCCATTACAGAGGTGCTGGCAGGTGAAAGGAAGAAGCAGGTAAGGGATGACGACAGGCTGATCAGCCACAGAGATGAAATTGCCCCTCCTTGAGCTTCAGGGGCAAGGGAAGAGATATGTTTGCAGGGACTGCGGGGGAGGGGGGGGAGTGTTGATGGGGGAGGGACAGCCACTGGCAGAAAAGTGGCACTAAAACAAAGAGGAGGAGGCAAGGAAGAAATACCCAGAGTTCCTTCTCCTCCTGTGCTCCGATCTTCTGAAGCTCCCATACTCCCACTGACAAAACCAACTGCATGTCAGCCGTCCAGAGGACGCTGGGGGTGCAGTGATGTCAGCACGGAGCTGGGCAGGGAAGGGCAGAAAATGGATCTGGGGACCAAGCCAAGAAAAACCAGTACCGCAAATACTGCCTTCTCCCGACATAATCCTATTTCAGTTAGCAGTAGTTCATAGTTAATACATCTTCTTCATCAAAGGGTATGTAACAGAGGCACAATTTGTCAAATAGGGAGAAGGGGTATCAGTTCAAATTATATTTGATCATACGTATGTTTTAATAGGAGACACACAGGACAGCAGATGGACTAGGGAACTCATTGGGGAGTGATTAAAATAATATGTTAGAAAGCATAAAACATGCATCCAGGAGTCTGAGAGCAGAAAGAAAGAAGAGAAAGTTAGATTCAATTGGCAGAAAGGATGTAGCCCAAATCCCAGACTGCAGGAGAGATGGGGAGGGAGGGTGCCAGGGACACAAAATAGGGCAAGATCGAGTCTCGATCCTTCATGACACCAGAAAATAGAAGTCACAGTTTCCTTCGGCTCTTTGCATATAGACTAAGAAAACCAGAAAGAAATTTCAAGGGCTCTTCTTACTCCTCCCAGATCTCTCCATCTGCTTTCTGAGGCCCAAGATAAACCTATTTTGTTCATTAAATCATGATCTTTACAAGGTAAGTTGTTCTGTTGTATTTATTGGTGGAACTGTGCTCTATGCATAATGCCTCCCTGGCACGTGACAGGTATCAACCAACATTAATGGAATAAAAATCCATTAAATGAATGGATGAAGAAATGAACACACTATCAATGCCTGTGACAACTTACAAGAAAACAATATGACCTGCCAGTTAAATAAAAAACATAGCTGTTGTAACTGGTACCAGGATGTTTAAAATTCTGATGTTGGACACAGGACTAAGAAACCAAGAGGGCATGAAGAGAAGAGAGGCATGTCTCCACAGAGGGACCACTGAGGACACAGAAGACAAACAGAGTTCTTCAGAAACTTCACAGCTTTGTCAGAGGAAGGTTCTGTTCACCATCACTTGGGAGGAGACCCACAGCAGCTTGGTGCCAACCTGTTTGTGTTTGGTGCCGAGATGCAGAGTTTGGTTCCAGGAAATTTGGGTGATTTATTGTGTGATTCAAACATCTTATAAAGAATTATTTTCCATCAAATGATCTTTTTCACTTCATGACCATTTTTTTTTCTTCTCAATAATAGATCATTAAGTGTGTTTGAAAGCTAGGGAATAGAAAACTTACCTTACTTTGAAAATGCAAAATATACATATATACATATATATCTATATATGGATATATATAGATATATAGATATATATTTAAGCCCATACCTATGCTTTGAAATATCCTGCTACTTTATGATTAGAATACAGAAAGCAGAATCGAAGATGCTATAAAATTTCTAGAGAAGAACTTATAAATCCAGATTATATAGAAAAAAAATCTTTGAATATTCTGAAAATACGTGCTATGAGTTGCTTTCTAGTTCCTTTCATTTCACAAGCTTTGACAAAATAGCCCCCTTTGCCAAATACGTATCACTATTTATTTGGCTCATCAACTAGTACTTAATTATTCAATACTAAATATTTTATTACTTTTCTCTGGCTCATTTTTTGCAGGAAAGATATATTGTTCTTCCATAAGCAAGGCCTTCTAACATTTTTTTCGCTTCTACCCTGACATCTAAGAAATGTTAGAATGATGAGTGGTCAGTGATAGGAGAAGGGGAGCAGGGAGGGAGAAAAAGAAAAAAGAAAATAGAAAAGGTGCTTAAAAAAAAAATCGGAACAACAGCCCAGAGCCTCACACCTGCAGTTCAAACTCTGTTCTACCTCTGATTGAATTATGTGCCAGCTCATTCGTTTTTAAAATGAATGAGATGAATTCAATTCTTGGTAAGATTGCCACTGGCTTTGAAGCATTGCACTATTTACTCTCTGTGAGCTAAGACCTCTTTTCCTTTCGATAGATATCCGTAGTTTAAAAACATATATAAGGTATCACTATTTTATTTGCCCCCAATGTCACTGACTCTGAGCGGCATCTGTAGCTACATCCTGGGAAGACTGCGAGCCCCAGCAACACCTTAAAACTGGCACCTTCCCCATCCAAAGAGATCCTGGGCTCCATGCTCCTACTGACATCATCCATGGTGGCTGCGCCACAGGTTTTGCAAGTGAGGCCTTGCAAAGCCCACTTTGCCCACTTTGTAGAACAGCTTCGCTGGCTTTTGACCTTACTTCATTCCTATTTGAATCAGCTACTGCCACTGCCAATAACATCACACATAATAGAACACACATCTCGTAACTAAACCACAGAGAGTGCCCAGGTACAGAAAGAATCCAGGAAACGCACACTTAGAACACAAACTGCTCAAACAGAATAACTACCGGAGGATCTGCAAGTACAGATGCCACATGCTTCTCAGGGGTTAAATGGCCACGTTTTAAGATTCCTCAATGGCTGCTGCCCTGGCCTCGCTTTTAAAAGCCTCCGTCATTTCTCAAGGAATCACATTTAACAAAAGGCCACATCTAGTTCCCCCCCCAAATCAAGATGTAGCCTACTATTACTGGAGCTGTTTAGGGCATAGAAATAAAGCATGCCTTCCAGAGGGTGGAAAAAAAAAAAAAAGAGAAAAACAGCCTTTTCGAATGAGTAGGTCTCACTCTAATCTGAAGCTTGTACTGTCCTTTTCAATTGCTGCAGAGAAACAATTAATAAAGGAACCCATTAAGACCTGATTATTGCCGCAAAAAAAAAGGAAGGTAGAGTTTCAGTCCTTTGAAGTAACTGAGAATGATTCAGGCCTCATTACAGAGATATAATCTACATTCATACATTTATGTTAGTGATTCAAATCTATTGGGAGAGATTGAATTCCGTTAAATAGAGCATCTTTCCTGTGGAACTTTTCTCAGGCTTTCTCTGGCTAACCTAAGAGGCGACCTAACAATGCAAAGCAGCGGACTATTTAGGGGTTCGACTGTGCTGTAAAAGAAAGGCTGCACAGAAAAGGAAAAGAAGAATAAGATATAATCTAAAAAGCTATGTCAGCTTTTCCTTTGGGCCATTTTGTAAATGCCCTTCCTGTCATCGTGCCGCACAGGAAAGCGGGGAAAGGGCTCTAGATCTTTAAACGGTGCACCTGCTGCAAACAGATTTTTAATGCAGAAGTTTGGAAGGTGTGTTTCCCCTCATTTGAGACAGAATAAAAACAGAGAACTTGTAACTTAAATATCTGAATAGCTTCTTCCATTGGCTCAGAAAGTTGATAGATAGATGTGTGTGAGAAAGATGAGGCAGGGTTGGGGGGAGAAGGGGAGAGAGAGAGAGAGAGAGAGAGAGAGAGAGACTCCTTTTGGGGTGGGGGTGGGGTGTCTCTTGTAAGTTAAAAGGTTCTCAAGTGGCATCAATAGTGTTGATGTCCAGCGTAGAGAAACCTCAAATAACTTCTTGTGTTTTGCAATTTTTCGCGACAGAATTTTTATTGAATGGTTTCATCAGACCTAATTATAAAAAACATATAATTTTAATTAGCTGTCGATTCAAACATTTGGATTCTGCTGAACACTTGGGCTGGAACGCTAGTCCCTTAGGAACACCACACTGTCTTCCAGGCATTTGTCAGCTCAAGTAGAAAACTGTGAACTAGAAAATTGAAATTAGCACCGTGAGTTCATTTTTAAATATCCATGCTGCAATGAAAGAACAAGATTTGTTTGACGTATGTTGTTTATTTGCTTAACCCTCCGATGAATGGCTACAGAAATCAGAGCTAATTATATTACATTTAAAAGTTTAAAATGTGGTGTTTACCCTATTGTCGAAATCTTCTGAATGCGCATTGCAATGGCTTCTAAATAATGCAGTCAAAACCTCTGATTCTCATTTTAAATGCTTCTATTTCAAAGGCTCTGGATGCACAGGAAAATACAGGGGTATTCACATAAAGTTGTTTTTGAGGTCACCAAACAACATCCCTGGGCAATCATCTGGATGCCTGTCTCAAAGGCGAGATTTTTTTACTTCTTTGTATCATCCCCTGAAGATTGGGGCCAAATTCACAGTCTAGAGATTCTGGCTTATTGTACGTACACAAGCTCTTCTGATTAGGTTCCTCCAAATGAGAGTTGTAGAGGGCAAACTCCCAAGTTCACCTTGAAGTGGTTCTTCCTCTTAGAATAGCAGCTGAAATATTAGGCTGAACCATATGAAATTGCCAGGGGTCCTTTTTTTTTTTTTTTTTAGGCGAAAACCCGGCAATTTCATATGGTTCTACCTAACACAAAAGTACATTTGCTGTACAAACTATAAATAGTTTATACCAATACATGTATGTTTAGCCACTCCTCCCAGGGAAGCTTTCCCTAATTTAAAGTAATTCTTAAGGAAATGATCCTCAAGGAACTGTCTCTTCCTCAAGTTGGAACGGGTGATCACAGTAGTCCTTCCTGTGACTCTTAATTCTTGGCCGAGGCTTCCTTACCCGAGGCCTTGGTTTTGGCCACGCCTGGGTTTCATGCAAGTCCCTGTTGGCGATGAGGGCGTGGTGGGCTGGTGAGTGCGAGAGAGCCAGAGAGACTGGCAGTGCGGTTACATCGTAAAATACAGCTCTGCAAAACGTTAAATTTGAAGATAGAGAAAAAGAAAGCATCTCTTTATGGCAAAGTGCAAAGGAAATTGCGTGGAAAAGAGAACAGCAGAATATTAGCTAAATTGTGTGTTTAAATCTTTGCGATCCTAATAAAGTGAGTTAGCTTTGAAGTGCACGCGTGTTTCAGTCAAGAACTCAGGTTAGCAATGACAAATCCGTCCATCGTTGGGGTCCCGGATTTCATTTGCGCCCAGAGAGGCAACTTTTACGCTCCGTGAGCTTAAAAGGCAGAGAGGGCCCAAGTGTGAACTTTTTACTCCAGCAGCGGAAGGAGAAATCAGTGACTCATTAAAGCAGAGACCTCCTTGGAAGCTGGCAGAGAGGAGGAAAGGAAGCTAATTATGTCTGTCTTTTCTGTGCTGGCTTCGACCCGTTTATAATCTGCTGGTCTGGAGGGTTTGTCCTCAGCATCTTCTGCTTTCTCCCACCGCCCTCCCCTCTTTCTGGGAGTGAGAGGGGGAGGGAAAAAGTCAGCCAAGCACCAGGCTCCAGGTGGCTCTCAAGTACTTCGCTGCCAAAAGAAAAAAAAAAAAGGAAAAGAAAAAAAAAGAAATCCTACGCAGGAAAACAAGTGAGAAAGGGGCTCCCCGGAGGGGATTGGTTCCGGCTGGAAGGCAGCAAAATTGGGAAAGCCTGAGGACAGGGCTCGCGCTGGTGGCCTGCGCAGGGAGCACAGGGCGCCTCGGCAGCAATTAGCCGGAGCTGCAGGCGCAGCAGGGTGGAGGCTGCGCGGCTGGGGCGCGGGGAGAGGACCCGCAGCCCCCCAGCCCCCGCAGAGGCAGCGCGCTCCCTTCCCCTCGCTCCCGGCTCCCCACTCTCGGCCCCCTCCCCCCTCCCTCTCCCTGGCGTTCCCAGCAGCCCGGGGTTTCAGATGTCCCACCGCCGTTTGACCCCCTCCCCCTGCTTCTCCACCCTGCAAATGAGGTTTGACCAGCAGACGCAGAGCCCACCTCTGGCTCAGAATCACTGACATTTAGACTCCAGGCTTCAACCTGTTTACAAGCCGGCTTTCCAAAGGAGGGGGGGTGGTGGAGGGACACAGGGCCAAACAAAACACCAACTGCCCAACTGCCGTCCCCCCAAAACAAGAAGTGACTTTCTGCAGACCTCACATCCACAGGCACCACCAAAAAGAGAAAGCAAGAGGCAGAAGAAAACAGCGGCCGGTGACCGGGCAGCTGCCTCCAGCCCTGACAGCCCAGGAGGAGGGACGCGCTATTGGAGCTGTCTAGGGGCTGGGGCTCCGCAGAGAGGGACCGGCGGGTGCGCCCTCGGGCGGGAGCAGAGCGCTGCCCCAGCCTCGCGCCCCAACCTCTGTGGGTCTCGTTCACCGTGCTGTCATCTGCTTTTCAGACTGTTTTCTTTTTTCGTCTAACATGGTGAAGAAAGGAGTGAAGAAGAGAACAAAGTAACTCCTGGGGGAGTGAAGATCGCGGGTGACCCACTGCACTATCGCCACCAAACAGCTCCCGCGACTGCGGCCACCCAGCCTGGTCCACCATCCCGCGGAGCCTGCAGGGGCGCCCCGCGGATCCCGGACGGGAGCGAGGAGAGGCAGCGGCCCTTGCGAGGAGTTATGGATGGTGGTGCGTTCCCTGCTGGCCAGATCTGCACCCAGGGGGAGCTAACCAGCGGCCGCCACCTCCAGCTGTCTCCTTGCCGCGCACCAGGTCTCACCCTTCCAGTATGTTCCTTCTGATAAGACAATTTCCAGTGCCGAGAGTTTCAGTACAATGTGGAAATGGATACTGACACATTGTGCCTCAGCCTTTCCCCACCTGCCCGGCTGCTGCTGCTGCTGCTTCTTGTTGCTGTTCTTGGTGTCTTCCATCCCTGTCACCTGCCAAGCCCTTGGTCAGGACATGGTGTCACCAGAGGCCACCAACTCCTCTTCCTCCTCCTTCTCCTCTCCCCCCAGTGCCGGGAGGCACGTGCGGAGCTACAATCACCTCCAAGGAGATGTCCGCTGGAGAAAGCTCTTCTCTTTCACCAAGTACTTTCTCAAGATCGAGAAGAACGGGAAGGTCAGCGGCACCAAGAAGGAGAACTGCCCGTACAGTAAGTAACAACCGTGCACTGCCTCCCTCCAATCATCCACCCCCACCCCTCAAGGGGGGAAATCTGTTCCAGATGTGGCCAGCTAAATATTTACGTCCCCAACCCCTGTAAAATGATTAAGTGGAATACTTTCACACTAAATCACCCCCCCCCCGCCCCGTGTATACATTGTGCGGCCTCACCCCTCCCTGCGGGGCTCGCTCCACACCCCCCACTCCCTGTCACCCTATCTGCCCTGTCTCTTGGCTTGTCACTCGCCTCGCAGGACACCGGAGAATGGTTGCAGCGCACTGATGCCCCCTCTGTCTCCATCGCCCTGCCCTACCTCATCCAAAGGTCCCCTTCCCCTCCCTTCTGAAAACGGCTCAAGTAAACACGTCTTGTTTCTTTTCGCTGGCAATCTTATTAAGAGTTTTGGGACAGTTTCCTCAAGCTGAAAATAATTACCCGCTGTCAATTACAGGGGCTTCATGGCAACTTTATTTAAGAAAGAAAAGTCCATTCCACTCGCTCCCCACCCCCCATCCCGTTACCCCGCCACCTCTCTAGATAGGAGCGAAAGCGTTTTTCTGGTTTTGATTTTTTTTGGGGGGGGGGTGGTCCCTCATGTTGGCTTGAGTGATTGCAGTCCACGAAGTCCGCTTTTCCGGCACCGCTATTAGTCTTGGGCCTGCCTTCTCTCTCGGTAACATGATGCTCCTGTCTGCGTTGTCTATAGCATCTGCGCTGCTTTGTGGCGTCCTGTTGCACTGTTTCTTCTGAAACCTCTCATATTGCAGAGCCCTACTACTCCAGCATTGGGAACATCTGGGGCTGGATTCACACAGACCTCACACAAATTCCATTGTCATTCTTCTATTTTCAAAGTAAAAGTCATAAGTCTGTTTCCATGGCTGTAGTTTATCCCGGAGCATGAGGTTTTTCTCCTTTTTCAAATTATGCCCTGGATTTCTGTATTTCTTTCCTTTTTGCCCCTCTCTCTCTCTTTTCTTCTTGAGCTCTTTTTCTTCTTTCTTTCTTGCAGGGGTGTGGGCTGGGAGGGGGTGGGAGCCCTGGAAGGGGAGGGTGGATATTGTGTCTCTTCTTGATTCCGTCCAGCAAAGCCAGATGACTCTGTTGGCTTCCTTTCTGAGTTCCTTTCAAGTGGTGGGACTTACTCATCCTCTATTGCTTGCTGTTTGAAAGGGTCCCTGAGGCTGTGCAGTGGCACTACCGATAGTAGACAAGGACCAGTTAGCATCATTTCAATGGTACTTTCAAGCCACCTTTTAAAGGGACTTTTTTGTGTCAGCTCTTTGGGAATTTGAACCATGTTTGCCCGTTAACTTAAATACGGG
Source organism: Macrotus californicus (assembly GCA_007922815.1). Classification (NCBI taxonomy): domain Eukaryota; kingdom Metazoa; phylum Chordata; class Mammalia; order Chiroptera; family Phyllostomidae; genus Macrotus; species Macrotus californicus. The sequence goes on along the minus strand of VMDR010005811.1, from coordinate 32,987 downwards.
GGCCCTGCATTTCAAGATCCCTTGGTCCAGAGAGGATCTGGTGTGAATGGGAAAGACAGTTAACCAGAACTTAGCATTTTCTTTTTAAATAAAGATGGACAAGAATGAAGACTTCGTTTTCATACGAGGGGGCTCACGGACATTCAACGTTAACTTCTGTTTTTCCTCAGCTGCTGCTTCCGTGTACTAAAATTAGCAATATGTTTACAAGTAATAATAGTTGTAGAAGGATTTTGAAGTATTCCATTTTATGTTTAATACTAAATATGTTAAAAGCCCTTTGCCTATATATGCTTCCCATGCCGACTTATAGAAAGTAGCTGGAATAATGTCATTTATGATAAAGATTTTGTTCAACTGTTGCCTGAATTCATTAGGTTCTCTCTATATAGATGTCACCATTGATTAAAAATTTGACACTTTGTTCAATAGTTGTGGGTGTCATCCAGGTAGAACGATGGGGAAGAAGTGGTCCAAACACTTACTGAACAGTGAGTTGAGAGGTTAAAATAAATAATACCCATGGACTGAAATTCGTTTTTGCATTTTTAGTTCATAAAGATAACGCAAAGAAATATAATAAAATTTTAGAGTGTCACCCTTGAGCAAACTTTCTCTCTCTCTCTCTTTTTTTAAACTAACTGGATGTTGCTATTGTATGTTAAGTGTCTTTATGATGTGCTGCAAGGACCAATCCACACTGGTTTATTTACGCAACTTAAATCACTAATTTCTAAAATAACAATCACTGTGTGATTAGTGGTTTCGTAAAATGATTTCCAGGACACAAATTGAATTATATTTTTACAGTTAAGAACTATCTGCAAAGAGAAAAGTACACAGCTTTCATTGCATAAAAACGAGAGTGAAAAATTTTCATCCTAACTGTCCAAATATACTAATATCTCTTCCAGATGATAAAGTATACTAATCATTCTGGTTAAAATCACAATATCTTATGTAGGAATGCAATCTGAATGAGTGGTTGAAAATGAAAGGGAGAGGGTCTCACTCTGTTAAACAATGTCAAGCAGTAAATAATTTAGGCTTTTAAGGAACATCTGTATGAGGACATAGCACGTGAAAAGGAGAGGCTGAAGAAGCCGTGATTCCGCATGTGGCCAGGTAATCAGAACACTGCTACAACCTCCAGCTGGACTGATTCAGCTGAACTACATGGTATCATTAAGATATTGTCTAAATGGTCCATAATTACATGTGAACACACTTTTGCCATGCCTACGGGGTAACCAGCCAGCCAGCCCACCGAATGGGCTGTTAAGTATTAGGGTATCTAACCTCTGAAAAGTGTTAGTTCCTTGTCCAAAAACCACATTTCAGTAACATTTTCCTAAACAAGTTATTAATTATTCTCAATACACAGAGCTGTTCTTTTGAGGTTTGCTTATTTGAAGCTTAATTTTCTTTGTTACTTTTGACCCTCGTATTGCTGCTAAAATACAATAACAGCTTATCTAAGAGGTTACATGTTTGTGATGTTCAGAAGCTTAATTAAACAACTGTTTTCCTGGCTTTTTGCCAACAAAATGCTAACAAAAGGGTAGTAAGGAAATCATCCCTAAGTGTTGCAAAATCATTTTTAACTTCTACCTCCAAAGCTGGTTCCCAGAATTTGGATGGTTCTAAAAATATTACATGTGCTAAAGAAACTCTTCTCAATTTGAGTGATTATTATCATTTCTTTTTGGGAGGGGGTCTTTTTTTCTTCTTAGCCATTATAGGATAGTAGAAGGAAAGAGAGCAGAAATGAATTATGTTTCCCCTGTTAGAAGTCTGAGAAAGCCTGAATAATTTAGAATAGCTGTGGTGTGTCTGTCACTAGATATGCTCAGGCTCATTTAGGTTTGTTTTATCATTCTTTACATCTAGAGCTTTGCCCTTGAAACATTACCACTCGGCTCCAGTTCTGGCCTCCTAGGAAGGCTGGATACAGCTGTTTAGGTACCCTTGCAACTGGGACTGGTGGACTTATTTCTGAACGTAAGTAAAACAGCTGTGAGCTTCTCCCATGGTCATCACTTGGAGAAAAGGGGAGTCTAGTGCAAAGAAAATGTATCCCTCAACTTGAGACAACAAAGGCTGGATATTCTCAAAATGGAAAGCCACCGTGCTTATGAGTCTTTCCAGCAAAGGAGCATGGGAGACAAGAGAGAAATCAGTATGTACTGAATATGTAATACGTGCCTTGTCTCATTTAACACCCGTAAGAGTCCCATGATTTAGATATAACTATCCACATTCTTCAAATATGAAAACTAAGCCTGAAAAAAGTAAATTATCCAAGGTCATCAACTAGAATTTGGCAAAGCTGAGATTCAAGCCTAAGTCTATGTGGTTATATTGCTCCTTATTTCCTCTACCTCTCTGCTGCCGGCAATGCTGATACCCACATATCCGAATCAGATGCCCCCCAACTCAAAAAAACAAATTAGGCAAAAGCATAATTGCTTCTTGGTAGGAATACCAACAGCTCTTCAGATTAAATTGGAATGGGAATAAAGTGATGGTGGAAGAGAAAGGAACTACCTCAAAGGTGTCGCTGCAGGTGGCTGCACGGAGTCAGACTCTGCTGGGCACCCTCCAGGTGAAAAACCTCGTGTGATGTTATGTTTGGGAATATAACCACGTATGCGTACACAAAATACATGTACATCAATCTCACTCATTTCAACAGAGGGCATTAGAAATGCATGACTATTTAAGAAAACTCCATGAATGTCATTGTATATAGTAATTGTTTACAGCTGAGGGCTGAATGTTTAATTGATTCCATGTGTAATAAAATAATTTGATTGTAAATACCAGTGTGAAATTGGGCTTTTGCAGAAACTTCTGATATATGAATCTAAATGGAGCAAAATCTTAAGAGTCCTAAAGATATAAAGATCCATAGACAGATACTAAAAGCTTTCAAATGAGCCTGCAAATCAAAAGGCACTTTACCCCATAAAAACGAAAGATTATTGTTTAGGATTAAAGGTTTGTATTATTGCTTTTTAATCAAGATGAAAGCTTACTGTAGGAAGTTCAACAAAGTGAGAAAACAATTGTTGAGGAAAATGGGGACTCATATATTGTCTCCTAAAAACAACACAACAGCTTCCCAGGAAGGAAGCCAGTGTACAACTGAAGGCTTCCACTAGTGTCTTATTTAAGTTGTGGTTGTTTCTAGAGTTTGGTTGCGTAATTTATAACCGGCAGCATTTAATCACAAGCATCGAGGATTTATGAAGGCGGAAGGCACTGTATTTAATGTTTACGTGACACTGGTCCTGTTACCTTTACTGCATTCCTACCATATGGACCCTCCACTTTGATGGCTTTATCATAAATCCATTAAAAATGCACAATTACAGAGAGTTTCCTCTTCATAAACCTGATTTATAACCATCTACCAGAAAACAAGAAAAAACAGAAATCACATGCCAATACTAAAGTATGAGAATTTGGAAACGCCGATCTCTAGGGCTTGGGTAATCTATTACCCAAAGATGTGGACTACTCTCTCAAACAGGCTTTTCACAGTGATGTTTAAGCATGGAATTGAAAAGAAGGGTCCTGTCTTACAGAACGAAGGAAACTCCATTGTATGCATGTTTCTTGTACATTTTTACTATCCAGTTTAGAGCAAAAAGTGTTATTCCAGTACATTTTTTTAGTGTTTAATGAACTTATAGAACATGAATGAGCACTTTAAATTCCTGCACAATTACCTTAATGTTCAGAGGCAAACCCCATTTATAATCCAAATGTCTGACTTTCCACAAGCCAAAATGTTGGAAAAAACGTTGACAGCTCATTTGAAATGGAGCTAATGTTCCTTACATTTATGAGCTGCCTATGAATATCTGTATCTTTCCTAACCCTCACATGTCTATATGCTTATCCAAACCTGCAGTACAAATGATATTTCTTTATTATGCTTCAGAAGGAAGATGAATGCATGTGTATTAGTTCAAAGTGATTTTAATCTATCTTAACATTAATTCTGTGAACTTTGCAATGAAGAGTAATTCAGATGACGTTTTTAGTATTACTGTTCCAGCATTTGTCAGCATTAATAGTTGATGTTTGCTTAATGTAAGTCAGTAAAATATTAGCATTTCCCTCCAAGAAATTAAAGTTCTCTTTTAATTTTCCAGTATGATGGCACATAAGATTCATGTTTATATAATTTTAATACAGTTCTATTTGTCTAGAAAAGTAATGAACCTCATTTTGTCTCAAGTCCTTTATGCAGAAGTACCTTAATTGTTCATGGTGTATTGCAGTGATTGAAGGTCATTACATTTACCGTTAGACCAATGGTATTTGTTACTTGGGTTTGCAGATTTAAAATATTTACTTCTCATAATTGGCGCTCTTTTTTTTTTTTCAGTGCCTGTTAACTTTACCCCTGCCTGTCAGTCAGTATAACAAGTGATAACCTAGAAATGTGCCTGTAGTGGTAGTGAAAGAGAACAAGGCTACATCTTGGGAAGCCACTAGTGCCACTCTGATCCTGAATTAATGAATACAAAATGGTCATGCTTTACAGATACGATTTCAAACCAAGTATTTAATTAGCACGGATTTTACACAAATAGCAAGTTTTAAGATATCTAAAAGGGAGCCAGGTGACCCACCAAATAATGGTCTTAAAGGCTCCCTGGCTTTTAAATCAGGTCAGTTGTGTTCTTTCTTTGAACAGTGTGTTCTAATTGGAACAATAAATCAAAGACGACACACAGAGTAGATTCCCATGTAAGGTGGACAACTGGACAGTGACTTTTTACTGCTGCTAACACGTGCATCCAATTACCATTTGATAGATCCATAGTGCCGGCAGTAAAGCATTGCCTCATTTTATAGTTCGCCTAATAATTCTTCACCCTAAATCTGTCCAGCTTTACCTATATCTAATCTGTCAGTATGTATGTTATCATTAATGAGGAATTTTCGAATGTCTGGCATGCTTCCTACAATGAACAATGACATTGAGATATTAATGAATCATTTAATTAATCAGAACAGAAGAGGCAAAGTATTAAGTCAATATATCCCTAGCTTCAAGTAATTGTCAACTAAATATAACCTAATAATTAAGTTAACACTATAACTCAACTATTAACAGTACAGTTTAACTGCAATTTAGTTTTACGTAGTAACAGTTAACTACAAAATTAAGAACTTTAGAAAAAAGGCATTTTACTATAATTATTACTTTTTTTCACGGCCCCTTGAGTTAATGTTCTTCACTGAAAAATATCCGTGGTAGTTCATGCTTAACCTTTTTTAAGGCACTGCCCTGCGTCAGGATAACTTGACATATTCATAGAGTCTTTACAACTCAAGGCCCATCAACTTCTTGCTAATAGTTCTGCCTTGAGGCAGTTTTACTTCTGAAATATTGGCCACCTGTGACAAGCCTGCCTCTGAGGCCTCAAGGATCCCTGACACTTTATCACCCCTTCACCACTCCACTATTTTCCCTCCTTTGCTTTCCTTTATTTTTCCTTCTCCCTGGCTTCTAAACCCTGTGCAGACAGTTTCATCTGTTATCAATGCTTAGCATCCCACGTTACAGTGCGAGCCGGTGGCCTAGACAGTTTTGGATGTGTAGCGTCCAAAATAGTTAATAGTCTATGCATAAAAGTCTTCAGCAAATTCAACAGATTCCAAAGGGAGCCTTTTCTAACTTTGAATCACTATTGAAGTCACCCTCTCCCGGCATGCAGGCCAATTTCTGATGGCTTTGCCTTTTAGTGAAGTTGGAAAACCACAAATAGGCACCTTCTGAGTGTGGATGCTGACTGTCTCGTGACTAAATCATCATCCTGCATTTTTGCTCCACGTTCAATATTCTGTTCCCAGTAACTCTCCCTGCAGGTTCATTTCACCTTCCTTTCAAATTGTTTTAGTACCTGCAGCACGTACCAGCTACTTTGTCGATTTCCTTATCTTGTGCATTTGTCTGGACTTTTATAAGAGGAAGAAAGTGAAGATGATTGAGGACGTCAAATAATTATTCCTCTTCTGTTTTAGTCATCATTTATTTCAAAGAAGATGAATACTAATTTAGAAGTCTTTAATATTTCCAACTTCCAGAATGTCCGCCGCATTAAAAAGCATGTCTATACAACCCTGCCAAATATAGCTCCTTAAAATGAAATCCATATTCTCATTAATAGTGGTTATCAAAGGGGAAGAATGTACAATACACATGCATGTACACTCCAGGCTGACCAAATATAGACATGTACGTATCTTTATTAGAAAGATTTTGAGATGCCAACAGAAGTTAGAATTGTGTCTGAGCCTACTTGTGTTCACATCTTTCACTGTTGAATTATTTTAATTATATGCAGAAGCTAACTATTTACATATGTTAAATTGGTTGTTACCGTAAGAATAATTAAATGCCAACCTTCTTTTTACAATTGGTTTCAAATTATATAGTGATATAGATATAAATATGTTTCCATAGCGTAAATAGCTTTGATGTATTGATAGAATTATTAAAAGAAAAATTAAAATTTCACATGGGGAAAATGGTAATACATGGATGCTAAACTGCATACAGTTTATGATGTATAGTGAGCTGTATTTAAAGACAATGCTATTAATAATTGTCATTACCATTGTAATACAACAAACTTTTAGGGGACTTTTTGGATATCGTTGTAGAAGGCTGTAATTTCACAAATGTGGAAAAAAAGCACTAGGGATGCTTAATGAACAAAATTACAGAAGTGCTTTAAAGCTGAAGCAAGAGAGATGGTGAAAGGCATATAATTGGGGTGTTAAAAGTCAGAGGAAAAGCAGAAGAGGCCGTGGAGCATTCAGACTGTGGGGGGCGGGGGGAGATGTTTGGCTGGAGTGATGGAGACAAGGGTTTTGAACTCCCAGGGAAGAAATCAGGCTAATGAGTAGCAATGCACAAGGGCTGACATGACAAGAAAGGTGTGAGGGAAATATAACCCAAGCCCTGGCATTTGACTGCTTGTTAAATGAACTGAAATGAGAACCTGTGATCTAAAAGGAATCCCGCTGAAGTCATCGCAGCCAGGGTATCAGAGGAAGGAAAGCTACGTCCAAGCTTCTGCTAGAGGCAGTGGGCTGGAGGCACTAAAAGTGTGGACTTGAATCAAAAGTGATCCCAAGTCCGCGCCTGGATTGAAAGTGACCTTTGGAGACACAGGGGTGGATGCATTTGAGGCTCCACACTGGCAGAGAATAGTGTATTACTTGGGCAAGTTGTCATCAGTAACACAAGGATATTCATAATCCCTACCTCTTTCCTACATGGTAAAGATTTAATGAGGTCACTCCTTCATTCAGCAGAAATTTATTGAGTGCCTGCTTTGTGTCAGATACCGTGTGACGCTTAAATACACTGCTGGAAAAAACAATGCCAGTCTGATCTCACAGAACTTTCTCCCACAGTGCCAAAGACTGAGCAAGTAAACAAGGAAATGTGTGATGAAAATTTGGGGGGTCTGTAACAAAACAATTGGGAACTCTTCTGAGCCTCATGGCCAGAGAAGGCTTTGAAGGTGGGAGGGAGCGAACTCCATGGGGCGAGTCTAATGCGGCCCCCCAAAGCATGGAAAAGACACGCTGAGCCCAGGCAGGGTGAGAAGTTTGGTGAAGTTGGAGTTAATGCACGTAATAGCTCAGTGGTGCTTGGCGCATCCCTAAGCCCTCATCAAGCGGATAGTATAAAAAATAAAAGGAATATGATGCTTCCCCTTGTGTGAAAGGAACGCATTAGAAAAGCAACTAGATGATTTGATGGAGAAAAAGTTAAAATATGGGAATTGGAGAAAGAGGCAGGAATGAGGAATACACCTGGCATTTTTTTTACAAAGGAAAATACTAGAACCTCTGAAATGATTGAAGATTTAGAATTGCAGTGTTTGTAATGTTGCGAAGATTTGGGGAAAGAGTAGAAGCCTGGTTCATTGAGAGATGAGCTGCAGATATTTGAAAATTGAAAGTAACGTGTGGAGCGAGGGAAGAGCTGAAAAGGAAGAATCGAAGGGAACAAACGTGTTCAAGGACGCAACTACAGAACAGAACAAAAGAAAGTAAAGAACAAAAACAGGGCCAGAGCAGGTAACTGTTGGAGACTGGGAGAAGACAGATCTTTTTTTTTTTCAAATTACTTTATTGTTGTTCAATTACAGTTTGAATTTTCCCCCCACCACTCTAAAAGACAGATTATTTCATAAAAGGCAAAAGGGAAAGTGGCTCAGTTTTTAAATATTTCAAAACAAATCTAGTTTTTCAAGTCACAGTATGGTTTTGAACCAGGATTTTCACGGTTGCTCAGCTCTCAGTAAATTCTGCACTTCTGTATCTCGTTTTTCCTCCCACAACTGTGACCTTTTCAGCCCATGCCCTCCAAGAGTTTGCAATCCAGAGACAGAGACAGGAGAATGTCACAGGGAGCTGAAAGATAATATAAGGCCATTTATACTACATGCCAGAGAAGCAGGGCAGAAAACCAGCAACCTGCCCGAGAGGGAGGGGTGAGCGACTTGAGGAGGGTCACACTGAGGATAAAGGACTAGACATAGACTCGGATAAAAAGAGAGGAGCAGGAATATCCTTAAAGAAAGCACAGAACCTTGCAGGAGGTCTTCAGGAAACAATAGGCAGGCCAAAGGGCTGGAGCAGAATTGACAAACTAGTGGGCATGTTATGAAACACAAAGCAAGAGGCACTGACATGTGTTGTCACGTGGGAGCAAAGCATGCAAATATCCTTAGATTTGAGGACCTAATTTTTTTTTGCTAACATATTAGGTTAGCACGATTTTCACTTAAAATCGGCCTTTATTTGTTTATTTTACTTTTTGAAGTAAAGAATAAAAAAAGAGAAAGCAGAGGAATATTTGAGAAAAAAATATAAACTACACTATAATTGACATAACCTAACTACACTGAAATTGTAGTTTGATTGGAAAACAAAAACAGTGCTGATTTTTATAGTAGGAGCATGAGACTAGTTCTTCTGACATGCACGAAATGTCATCGTCTCCAGCATTCCTGATTTGCTAAATAGTCATAACTTAAAAATTTAATAGGCCCCACTGCCGAAGTGAACACATCTCGCATGTCCCTGGGGAGGGGTCTCCCCCTTCACAGCAGGTCCCCAAGGAAACTCCTGCTGCCCTTGGGTATTTTTCCTTGTCATTCCTGCTCTAAAATGTCTGAAAGAAACAAAGGAGACTAGAGGTTTTATCTTGCAAAAAAGGATGCTTAATGACTTCTTTTTAAAACAAACTAGGGTCAGAACAAGATGGCCTGTATCAACCGAGTCCACTGTCAAGTACCTTGGGCTTTGGGGACAAACTTCTTGATGTAGAATCGAGTTTCCTAAACTGTGTGGCTTTGGACAAGCTACTCCCTGGGCCTCAATCCCTGCAACTGTCAAGTGAGGATAATAATATCACCTGCCTCAATCACTGTTGGAAGGATGGGTTTGTAAATTTACAACTGAGGCTCTAAATGTAAGGGTCCCAGTAAAGGGCCTGGCACATTTTAAGAGCTCAGAAATGTTAGTTCTCTTTGCTGTTTGGTGCTATGACTACTGTGTTGTTTTTAATTATACCACTTGATGAGAAGATATCTAAGTCATGGGATAATAAACAATTTAGACAGAAAATTGGTATTCTGTCACCTTATTTTATAGGTGATAAAGCGCTTGATGCTCTCACCAATTGGTTGTCAGAAATGGATCAAGTAGTCACTGTTACTGCCGTGCTGTGTTTAGATGAGAAAATTGGGTTTAACAGTTATGGTGCCAGCTTGCAGTTACATAGTCAGCATCGGTGATTCAGAATTCAAACCCAGGCCAGTCTTAGCTAGTGGGACCCTCTGTCTTGGTGTACCTGGGACAGTCTCAGTGTGCACCCCTTGTTCTGGTATATTATTAATGGCACCCTATTCATTCTCAAATGACCCCCTACAAAGTCACCCCAGCTGGTTTGTGTGAGGCACAAATCTAACTAGCTGGTTTCCTAGCAAACACTCACATGTCTTCACAATGTCCTCAGATAACAGCTACACTCTTGCATGTCATGATGTGTTCCCAGGCGACCCCCTCCCACCTCATTCCTTATGATCCTCCCCACTCCAGACGCACTGAGCTCATTTTAGTTCCAGGACGTGCCCGTCCCCCTCAGGTGCAGCATTTGCGCACATGACTAGGTCTGGCTGGGGTGATGTTCCTGTCCTCGTCATCCCAAGGACTCCTCCCTTTCAGGTGTCAGGTAGATATCATCTCTAGGAAGCCTTCCTGACCACTCTATTGTCCCAAAACCTGTGCTCCCCAACTCCTGTGTCTAATGTTTTAACACGTTCTCACATTTGATTAATTTGCCCAGGCCGTTTCCTCACACACAGAGAACTTGTTGAGGGGAGGGCTGGGTGTCCCCCCTGTAGCCCTTAATTCAGTGTCTGGCACATAATGGCTCCTTTCTATGTATTTATCGGGTAAATTGCTCTTTGTAACTGTGTCCTGGACACAAGTCATCGAGACTCTCTCTGGTTTAGCCGCCTGGCCTAGAAAGTGTGATTACTACACTACGTACCTGAAAAACTGTGGTTGAAGTCAATTATGTTTTAACCCTTGACTTCAGTTCTAAGTCCTACAATTCTGAGAACTGAGCAAATAAGTGAGAGCCATCAATTACTTAAACAAATGTTAAGTATTTAGTTTCATACAAACTTGTGAGAGGAAATCGTGTGTAATCCTTGTAATGGATTGTTTCCCATATTTCTCCAACTTGCCTGAGGTTACTATTGACTTTGTTCAGTCGGGATAAATGAGGACTGGACTCCGTCCTAAAGCTGAGGCTGGCTGTGAGATGGTTATGGGTGGTTTCCAAGCTGCATTTGGGTTCTGGGGTAATTCAGTAACAATTAAGAAATGAGCAGTCCTTGGTGATTCGTGTGGAGAAGAATAATTAACTGCAAAGAGTAGAAGCCAAGGGACATGGTTCCTGGTCTTGGCTGGGTCGACACGTCTGCTGTGCGACCCTCGGGAGGTCTTTACCTTGCCTTGCCCTCAGAGACCTAATCTATGAAATGAGTGTATGGAACTAAATTAGAAATCATCTTTGTGTTCAATATGTGCATTTTCCATTTTCCAGATGAAGGACTCGGTTCCAGGAACATACCTATTAGGAGATAACAGGTGTAGTATGCTGAATAATAGCCACCCAGAGATACCGGGCCCTGGAGCCTGTGACTGTTACTCTATAGGATAGAATTTTTACAGATGTGATCAAGTTATGGATCTTGAGATGAGGAGATTATCCTGCATTATCCACATGGACACTAAATGGGGTCACTTGTTCTTATTATAAGAGAGACAGAAAACGGTTAAACACATGGGGAAGGCAGAAAAGGATTTGATGATGGAAACAGAGAAAGGGAGATTTGTAGACACAATGCTTTGGCTTTTAAGACAGAGGAAGGAGCCCTGAGCCAAGGACTGGAGCTGCAGAAGCTGGCAGAGGAGAGAAGCAGTTTTTCCCTCTAGACCCAATGGGAGGAAACTGGCCCTACTGTCAACTTGGTTTGGGCCCAGTGAAACTGATCCTGGACTTCTGGCTTCCAGAACTGTGAGGGAATACATTTCTCTTGTTTTAAGACACCAATCTTTGGTAATTCGTTTTAGCAGCCACAGGGAACTAATATAGATTTTGATACTCAAAGTGAGTGCTCCTGTAACAAATACCTCAAAATGTGGAGTGGCTTTGGAATTGGATAATGGGATAATGGGATAATGGGAAAAAACGTTGAGGCACGTGATAAAAAATGCTTAAACAGACTTCAACAGACCTTCAACAGACTTCTGGTAGAAATATGGACATCGAAGGCCATCTGGTAAGGGCTCAGAAGGAAGAGAAGAGCACAGCAGAGCAAGCCTAGGCCATTTTAGAGAATACATATGTCTTCATAAACAGAATGTTGGTAGAAACATAACTATCGAAAGTGCTCCTGGTTGGAGCACGTCGCTGGAAACTGGAGGGAAGGCAATCCCTGTCATCATGGGGCAGACACTTAGTTGAACTGGGCCATAGAGTTGCATGGAAAGCAGAACTTAAAAGAGATGAACTTGGAAATTTAGCTGATGAGATTTCCAAGAAAAATGTGGAAGGTGCGCCCCAGTTTCTTCTTGTTGCTTACAGTATAATGTGCGAGGAAAGAAGTGAAGTAAAGATGGACGTGTTCAACAAAATAGAACCAACTCTTGATGATTTGCAAATTTCTCAGCCTATCCAGATTGCAAAAGAGGCTAAATTAGGAGGTTTATTCTTCGGAAAGTGTGCTCTAAAGAAAAGGACAAGGATGTGCCTGGATGGCCTTAGGCTAGTGCTGAAAGATTAGGCATGGGACTGATGGGTTCCCCCAGCCATCTCAACAAAGTTAGGGATAGAGATTATCAAAGAAAGATCTCAGGAGGACGATAGACTCAGGAGACACACAAAGGTTTTCAGAATGTTATATCTGCAGAAACACTGCCAGCTTAGACCAAGTGAGACTGAGTTAGGACAAAGTGAAAGCAAGCTCTCAGACTCCCCAGATTCTGTAGACAGGAAATAGATAGGTAAAACTATTCAGCTACAAACACCTGGAGTCTTCAAGCAGAAGGAAGGATCATGGCAACCACAACGCCCTGGGCACAGAGGGCAGAACCACAGGTGCAGAGGCAGAGAACCTAACTGTAGGCCCAGGAACCTCAAGCACAGCAGACTAATCCCAGGTCTTGGAACATAATTTAATTTTTCCTGCTGGATTTTGAAATCGGTTGGGACCCATGAGGCTTTCCTTCCTTCCATTTTTTCCCTTTCTGTAATGAGAATGTCTATAATTGTACTATGCCTATCCCAACTTTGTGCTTTGCAGCAGATACCTTATTGTCTAGTTTTTCAGATCCAGTATAAAGAAATTTTGCCTCAAGATGGGTCATAGCCAGAGTCTCACCCATACCTGATTTAGATTATTTAGATGATGACATTTGGGGTTTTTGAGCTGATGATATTTAAATGATTTTTGGACTGGAGCTTCTGCTATAATGGGTGGTAACTTTTGGGGATGGGGTGAACTTAGTTTACATATGGGATGGATGTGAATTCTGGGAGGAATTCTGGATGGAGGTGGGTTGAAGTACAATGAATAATGGCCATTTGAAGATCTCAGGTCCTAAACTCTGGAATCTGTAACTGTTATATGAGTATAGTAAATTTATACTATATAAAACATTATATAGTAAAGTTTCATATATATGATTAAATTAAGGATATTGAGATGAGGAGATTATCCTGGATTATCCAAATGGGCCCTAAATACCACCAGAAATGTCTTTCCAACATAGAGACAGTGGAAGACTAGACGTACACACAGAGGGTACAGGGTCATTTGATGATGGAAGCAGAGAGAGAGAGATCTGAAGATGCTATCTCATTGGCTTTGAAGATAGAGGAAGAGTCCTGAGTGAAGGAATGTGGCCCAAGGACTGGTTCTCCCCTAGGGACTCTGGCATCCTAATTGCAGTCCAGTGAACCTGATATAGGACTTCTGGCTTCCAGTACTGTGAAAGGAGGAGTTTCTGCTGTTTTACACCACCAATTTTGTGGTTATTTTGTTACAGCAGCCACAGGAAACTAACACTGTAACCCATGATGGTTTTATGTGGTCCAAATTAAGGATAATTTGACAAAACGGTATCTTAGCATAAAAAGTACTAAACAGTGACTCACTCACAGATGTGAGTTCAAACACTTTATCTACCTCTTATCAATTGTGTGACTGAGATAGGCCTCTGAGCTTCTGAGCCTCCAACCGATAAATGAAGATTAGCATAATTTATGCAAAAATATCTAGCAAAGTATCAGGCTCATAATGGAACCTCAAATTTTAGTTTGGCCTAAGTTGTTCACTTTAAATGACTGTCTGTAAAACATTGTTTAACAATATAGTACATTTGCAGAGTGTCTCTGCTGCTGGGCACTATGAGAACAAAGGAATAACTTTGATGGTTTAGTGCAGAACCTGGCTATATAGGTGGTCTGTTTTTTCATTGGGTCATAAATTCAATCTGCATTAAAGAGAATTGTTCTTTTCCTCCTCATGCATCCAAGAGCTACTCTCCTGGAGTCGCATGCTAAACCCATGAGAACCTTTCCAACCTAAAGGGGATCCTTTATAGTTAAGGGCAATAGAAGATCCATTTAATAAATGGATAATTAGTACAATTAAAATGCAAGTGACCTGCCTGAAGTATTTCAGTGTTTAATTCTGTTGGAGTTGGTGTGCACTTGTTGCTTTGACACCTTGCACCTTCTACCCTCTCTCACAATGGATAACATCCACGTAACATCCTACATTTCAGCTTCTCGCATCTAAAAATGCTTCTATAAAAGTGCAACTCTCAAAATTTAGTATCATGACTATTTAAGTCACTTGAATTTTTAAGGCCTGGAAAAAAAAGCATGGTTCCAAAACTGGCCTTTCCTTCCCCAGAAAATTAGCTTCTCATGCTCATAGGGGCTATGGAAGTTGTAGACAGTAGATGAATGTGTGGCATTGTCTTAGGGCAACGGGACTTTTTCTGAGCTGAGGCTGACAGTGGCATCTCCAAATGTCGTGTTACGAGTCCAAGCTCACTCCTTTTTCTCTTTCACATTCATTGTTAACCAAGTGCTGGGGCTACAGTAATTTGAGAAGACAGGTCGTGGTGGAGATACTGGGAAAGGTGGATGTAATCAGGAAGAGCTCTCTGCTGCAAGGGGTGTGGTTACAAGGTCTGACCCAGGACTAGCTTGAGCGAGCTAGAGATGAGGGCCAATCTACCAGCCCTGGTGGCATTCAAAGAGTTCTACTTATATTCTCTGAAACCAGGCAAATAGGTCCTTCCAAATCTACAGGAGGCTTTTGAAACTTTCTCAACAATGGAATGGCTAATGAGAGACAGTTAGGAGTTTCAGTTTGAGATCCAGCCCCTACCTATTTTCCTTAATAAAAATAAGATTCCTCTAACAGGTACTTAGAAGAGAGGTTTGAAGCAAATGGAGAAAGAGGCCAGATTTTAAATGGCTGATAATACCCAGTACTAAGTATTTCTCAAATGTGGGCCTATTGACCACGTGATCAGAATAACTAGGGTGTTTGTTTAAAATACAAATTATAAAGTCCTATTCCAGAAATATTGCTCAGGGGAAGAGGGATAGATAAGGGGTTCATGCAAGGAAACCTGAACTTTAATAAATACCCCAAGCATTTCTTAATCCCAACAGATCTCTAAGAAACAATAAAATTAAGGTTGATACTAAGTGTGGATGTGATGGGATGAAAGGTCAAAGGTGTTTGGCAGAATGAATTTCTTACATAAAGTCCACGTTTACAAATTTTCCATTTTTACCCATATTGTGGCAAAGGAGAAACTGCCAGTATAAAGAGGAAGTCATTTTTGAAGTTAAAACATATGCTAATGTTTAAATACTTCTTGGTTGGTAGGAGATTTTCCAGTAAATCTGAGATTAGATCAGTTTTCAACTCACTGTCGTAAATGTACTAAATCTGGGTGAGGGGTGGGAAGACGAGGTACCTACTAAAGCTGGCTGTTTGTCCCCACATCAGAGCTCTCCCTCTGCCATTTAGGAGGAAGAGCTTGGATGCTACACCAAATGACAATAGTGTAAACACACTCTCAGAGATTCAGGGCTCCTCCCATTTTTTTTAAAGCCACAGGAATTTGTGTAGAACTGCCTCTAACCCCAAGAGTGTTGGCCTGAGCCTGGCCCTCAACGTGACCACTCGAGTCTGTGGCACAGCTTCCAAAGCTGGACACGTGGAAAAGAGAATATTGATGAGATTCCATCATTTCCTTGAGAACGTTCTTTTGAACTCAAGCAGCCCCTTCATGTCTTATCTGTTACTGAGAGGAATTCCTCTTTATTGTGAGAAGTTCTTTCCCTCCCCTGTGGAAATTTGTTTTGTTTCAGTTCCTGTAAATGACCCTTTTGTCAGGAATTGGGACTGGCCTGCAGGAAAGCTGCGACCATGTCCACCCTGGGTGTCCCATGGGTAGGAAAATTATGGGCCCCTCCTGGTATCCTGACATTTCTTTACACCTCCAAGAGACACAGGAGACTAGATGGACGGTCCTGTAGGACAGGAAGTGTCTCCTGCCAAGTCACAGGGAATGTGACTCTGGAAATGTTAGTAAAAATTAAAAACACTTAGCACACCCTCTGATGCATCTTTATTTTTCTTCTCTATGTTTTGTATACACAGTTCTTCTTTGCACTGAAGGCTTTGAAGTCATTTAGGAAGATTAACCAGGATCTGTTTGGCTGAGTTTAGCAGTGTGTGACCACTGTCATTGGCCTTAATTTATTAGCCCGAAGTGGTTACTGTGCCGGCCCAACTGAAAGTGCTGTGACTGGGTTTTTCACAATCCAAGAGGGCTCCGTGGGGGTTGAAATTATTTGTTGTATCCTGTTGTGCTGTGAGTATGTGAGGCATTCGGCCAAAGGCATTTCACCCTAATATTTCGTGCTCCAAAGAATACTTCAAATTATTTGAACTATTACAGAATCTGAAATTGAACACTACTTATTTTGTTCAGCACAAAAAAAGGCCATCCATCAATTGTCATATCACTTTTCCTTTTGGTGACAGTGGTTATAGAGTAAAAGCATGCTGCTCCAGACTCTCCTAAAACCCCGTGCCCTTGCTTAGCGACTGACACTTGAATTGAATGACCAAAATTTTCAACTAGTAACAGTGACATTTCGTGATGCAGTGGAACTGGATACTAGAGAAAGTCAGAACTTGGAATAAGTTATATTATTAAATCCATCTTATTTTATATTGAAAATGAAGCCTTCAGTAATATTCCTACAATTTCTTAGATTGACTGCCTAAAAACCCTTGTTTTTCTATGTTGGTTGTGGTAAACAGTCTGAGGCAGTTCCGTTTTAATCAACTTATGGGCTCTTCGTGTGCCATTGTTTATCGTTTTGGATATTGGCAGAATCCACTGAATGAAGAAGTAAAGTTTTTTTTCTTAAACTGATATAACAAGGATTGTTTGAGGCAGCATTGGACGATTGATTTAAACTGATTGAACAGTCTCAGCTGTTTCAGTGCTGTTTTTGTAATGGGGTAAAATAATAATAATGGTTGATGGTATCAAATGCTTAGTTAGTTCTAAACAGTTCACATGTGTCCTCATTTCATCTCCCAACAGCACTAGGGGATGAATGTCAGTGTCTTTCTGATTTATAGATGTGAACATATGAAGCCACTAAGAGACTGAAAAAGTTAACTGAAGTCTTACAGTTAATACAGTGGCGGAGCTAGGATTTGAACCTAGCACTGAGAGTGACTTCAGTGCCCGTGCAATCAGTCACTTTAATATTGTGCCCTTCCATAGATAAAATATAAACAAGTCTACTTTGAAATCCTTTAGTCAAGCAGAGGCAAAGCGGGCACAGAGGTGTACCAGCATATTAAATTTTATAGCTAGAAGAGCCTTGTCTAGTATCCTATACTCTCTTTATTCAACTTCACCTACATAAAAACAAAAGAATATCACTCCTGACCATTGACAAATTTGTACCTGAAGCTGTAAAAATCTGCCTCCTGATCATTTTTGTGTTGATATTCTCAATGAGCCAAAAAAAAGACATAGAGTGAGAAAATCTGTGCTTTTCCAGTAGTGACCTCTTTAAAGAATGATAAACTGGGCATACTTTAAAAGTAAAGGTTTCATTGTGCATTAATTTTTTTCAGCTTGAAATTCCTTATGCCATTTATTGAATATCAAAAATGATACTTTTAACCCAATCACATAAGAGGAAAAAATATTTATTCTATTTCCTTGCCGTTTGGGTAATATTTGTCTTGATGCCAAACTGCCCAAAGACATCCTCTTTCACTAAGAAAGCAAAGTTTTAGGAGAGTTTACTTAGAATTGCTGATCTTTTTATTTAATGTTCCCATAGTGCCCAAGTTCAACACCTGGAGTATTCTCTTTACTAGAATTATTCGTATAAAACTCCTCCTTCCACACGTAGCCATTTTTAAGTCCAAAGCAGAACTTAAAAATGATCCAAGTATCTACTCAAATGAAAGATTTATTTCTTCATCTTGGCAAATGTCTTTCCTAATGAATTTCAACCAAACTAACCTAGAATTAACTTTTGGCATACCGCATGCTAATGGTAGATTTGCTTTCTACTTTTGAAGGCAAATTGATATTCACAAATCATACGTCACAAGCCACTAAAAGTGTCAGAATCCTACAGCAGGCCCATAGTGGCTTGTTAATCTCTCCTGTTTAAAGGAAACAGACTAATTCACTTAAATATAATGAAAGCCATACCTACTCCAGCCCAGTCCCTCAAAAAGTGCCAGCCCATGCAAGTCCTGCCTTCTTTCTCCACCTCCTTTCCTTAGACATGAAGTGAAGAAGCAATGATTCTCTCAATGTTGCCATGTCTGAGTTTCTTCAGATGTCACACGTGTCTGAAATGTAGAAGACTTTTTTCTCTTCTGCATTGAAAATATATACAAGTAGGGTATCCCTGCCCACCTTTCTCCGTTGTTTTCAACCAAGCATGCAAGATAAACCAGGATGTTAAATCGAGGGGCCAGATGTATATATAACCTTCTGCCCTCACTATTCTAATTGGCTTCCATTAGGGGGCAGGAGAGAAAAATGAAATAGTACAACATAGGAAATAATAGAGGTGTAAAAATGAACTTTCACAGTGGATTGGCTAAAATTGACATCCTATGATCATGACGGAAGAGCAGTTTTCAAAAGGATCAAATCAAAGATGATTGGTATAATATTAACAGAAAGAGGAAAGAATTAATCTTAATATATGTGCCCAGAAATTGTCCAACTGTGATAAATTGTTCCCAAGATACATTGTTTTTAACATTTCCCATATTGACGTTCTTTTCTGTACTTTGAAGAGTCAAATCTTCTCTGACTTCTTTGCCTACTGCACATGACCCACACACTTGAGGCTGTTTCGTAGTGAGTTTTCCCCTTCCTTGTTCATGTTTCCTTTCCGACAGCACTGTCTGTGGCTATTTATGTTGAAACTGACTGCCACATGCAGATCTTCCTGTCACACACCCTGAGCTGAAAACTTCCTAGGGTGAAACAGAATTTTACTGTTGACCTGTTTCTTCATCAAGGCTGAGAGCCATAAGACTGAGAATCTGAGCGTTAGGGTATTTAGGGGAAAACAGTTTTCATTGCAAGCATACTGTACATGTTAGTCATGGCCCAATGGAGCCAGAGTGCTGTGGAACAAGAAGGGGATTTTGAGTTTTCTTCTAAATGTATTTTTTAAATAGCATTACAGGATCAGAATTTCTGAAGAAAGGAAGACAAGAACAACAACCAAGAAAAGTTCTTCCCTTGGCAAATTACTTGAGAACTGAATTGACTCCTAGGAAAGGGCATAGAAAGACCCCCATGAGCTGACTGATTGAAGAGCTCCAGAATGTGGCAATGTCTGGGATCCTCTAGGACAACCTGCCAGAGCCTCTTTACAGCTAATCTCAGAGTATAAAGTCTCAGTGGAGGTTGTAGGTTGGAAGGAACTTTCCAAGGTCATGTAGGTCACCTTCACTCTCTTCCCTCAGAAGCCACGCTCTTTATCATTTGAGCTATCTCACACCCATGCGGATATTTGACAATAATCATCGCAACTGGAGAATCTACCATACTCAATAGCCAACTCTACTGTTTGGATATACTATCTAGATATACGCATATTTAAGTTTTTTAATTTAACCCTTTGGTTATCTCATTTTAGCTTATTTTGTATTGAATCCTCCTCATGAACAAACGAGTCTAACTATTCTGCCTAAAATCTTTTACATTTTTCATGTATTACTGTCTTAATTATTTTGTGAATGCCATATTGCTTTCAGGATACAGGCTGTTCATCTTCTTTGTTCAATTTAATCCTAAATATTTTACAGTGATGCCATCATTAATGGGATAGTTTTCTTCTTTTTCAGATAGTTGGTTGTTAGTGTACAGAAATGCAGCTGATTTTGTATCCTACAACTTTGCACTTTCCACATTAAAACCACTTACAGAAACCTATCCACAGAGATTATGTTACTCTATTTCTACCTTAATTTTCTCAACTCAAAGGGATTCATTCATATTATGACTGAATTCATTTGGGCACTTTCTTTGGTTGGCAGGATATTTTACGTACAGGATCCTATTTGTTTTCCCAGCAGCTCTTTCAATTCAGCCAGACAGGTGGCAATATCTTCATTCCATATGTGCACACAGTGTTGATATTGCACTTAAACTAGAACCCTTTCCTCTGATGTCTAATCAATAATATTGCTGCTGCTCTTACTGTATATCTCCTCGGTCAGGGTTTTCCTAGCCACAGCATTATGGATATTTTGGATTGGATAATTCTTTGTTGTGCATGGCTGGCCTAAGAACTGTAGGGTATTTGGCAGTATTCCTGGTCTAGGTGCCACTAGATACCAGTAATTCCCTTTTCCCAGTTGTGACAACAACAAAATAATTATTGTCATAGGCCATGGGCTAGGTGACTGACGGTCTGATCATGTATGGAGAATAACTACATTAACTTACTGTTAGGTATCATGAAATTCCCTAGATGTAACATGTGTATCTTCATATTAATATGCACAGGATTGTGGCATTGTCACCTTTTTGATAACAAAGGTGCCTGTCCGCTCAGGAAGGTTATCATTCCATACCTCCCCTTAATGCTACGAAGGCCTTTAGTTTTCCATCATAAAGGAGTTTTCCATCTTTCCTACAGGAGGAGTCACATTGGATTTTCTTTGCTTCCTTAAAGTTTAAATTGCAAAAGAAGAAATGTAACTTAAAGTTTGAAAGTCTCTTATCCACCTAGGTCTTGGTCCATAGCCAAGGTCTGAGCCTGAAGTCTTTCTTTTCTCAGTCTGAAGCTGTGAGCTTCTGAAAAATTTTGTGAATTCTACAGTATAACTCAAATGTGAGGAAGTGGTGATTATTACCAGGGGCTAATATGTCACTGCATTGCCCTCTGACCCAGCGCTATCTCACCTTGTGTAGTGAGGGGTACATGAGAGAGCTAGGGAGACAAAGGACGGAGAAAAAATGTATCTGTGGAAACCAAGAAGATAACTAATGAGAACAAATAATTAAAATTTCCAGTAGACCAAGACTGTTTACAAATTTATGAGTGATTTCAAGTGGATATGTAGACAGTAACACTCTACCTTCTAAGTCAATGATAAACTTCCTAATGACACAGAACAAATACCAGGTTGCCAAAAATTACTGTCTTCACACCGTAGACAGGGTCTCATTAATCAGCGAAGAAAGATATTGTCAATGATCTTATTGGAAAGTCACATTTAAAGTGGACAAATCCATCACACTCTATTTTCATTTTTCTACAAACTTATCTTTTTTAGTAATTGTTGAGTATATAAGACAATTTGTGTGAACCTTGCTTAGTCCAAATTCTTATAGGAAATTTATAGCAGTCAAGCTTTATCTGAAATTCTTTAAACCTTCCAATTTCTATGTTTTTATAAAATTGCTATTATTTTAAGAATATCTAATGGCTGAATCTTGCTGGGTCACTATAAGTAGTAATTTTATTTCCTTGTGAATTTTTTTTTACTTCTGTTTAAGTTTCCTGGTAACATTCACAATTAGATATTAAAAGAAAATTATGTCTAATTGAGATTCATCAGTTATTTTAATGCAAGTTTTCACTTGAAGAGCCATTATCTTTTGTGTTACAAATAGAAAATTTATTAATAGGGTAGGAAATGATGGATATTTAGAGATCTAAGCAAGTGAAACACAACTTACTTAGCCCATGTAATTTTTGGTAAATTATATTCATGTGTTGCTTTTCCCTACAATGAACTCCAGGAAAATTCATATTGTTGTAGAATATTGAAAAAGTTACAGAGCATAATTATTCAGAAATGCATTCATTATTTAACAAACATATATATTTTTTATCCTCAACTAAGGACATGCTTTTTGACTTTTTTAGAAAGAGGGGAAGGGAGGATGAAAGAGAGAGAGACATCTATGTGAGAGAGAGAGAAATTGATTGGTTTGCCTTTCATACACACCCTGACCAGGGACTGAACCCACAATCTAGGGATGTGCCCTGAATGGGGATTGAGCCCTCAACCTTTCGGTTTACAGGACGATGGTCCAACCAACTGAACCACACTAGCCAGGGCGTCATTTAACAAATACGTGCTGAGAATGTACTACATAACAGGTCCTGTGGAATATTTGGGGGACAGCAAAATCAGTCACTGCTGTCTCCCACATGGGACTCACAGTCTGTAATCAGAGATAGACACCGAAGCACAAATCCCACAGAACAGCAAAATAACAGAGCAATAGAGACACAAAAAGAGGGAAGAGTTGGGGGCAGGAACACTCAGAGACGAGTGACTTCAATTCAAGTTTTTCTTTGGGGCCGGGGAGGGCCTCTTCAGCAGAGGAGAAAGAATGTATAGAATATCTCCAAGAGTTCAGGTACCTTGAGGGTAGAGGGAGAGTAGCACATAGAAGGGTAGACTGGAGGAAACAATTTCCCATGTTTAGGGGAGCAAAATACACTTTCCTTAGTGTTTATTCTCTAGCACATGGCATCCACTGATACTCCATGAGGTGTCTACATAGGAGAGAGAATAATGACAAAAAGCAAAGGACCAGCTACTGTAAATATGTTAATGCTGTCAGATTCGAGGAAATACAAAAATAGCTACTATGCTCTATGCTGTGTTATAGAAACTTTACATATGTCTCAGCTAATTCTACCAAAAAAATTATGAAACAGATGTGGGTATTTTTTTTTTCATTTTTAAGCAGCACTAAGGGATAATCTGTCAAAGTTGACAAAGACAGCAAGTAGTTATGGGGCCAAGCTAGGTCTTCTTGAATCTCATTGTTATAGAATGTTGTCCCTCTTCTATGTGCATTGTCGGGTATGGTAAGAGTTTTAAAAGAGTATAGTCCCCTCAAGGGACCTTCTGGGATGGAAGTAGAAAGCATAAAGTCATGGGGTTTGTTTGGACGAAAGAAATGCCGATCACTTTTCTACTAAGGGAGCAGCTGAGAGAGTGGTAGCAGGTGACTTTGTGTGTATTTGAGAGAGAGACTCTTTCCAAATGCATATGGAAGGAATGAGAAATGGTATCCAGGTACTTAGGAAATGGAAACTACAAAACTGCTGAGCAGACAAATCAAAATCAGTGAGAAATGTCAAGTAAACTTACAGAAAATATCAAATGCAGATTTATTAAGTGCAATGTAATAATGAGTTTGTGAGGCACAAAGAATCTGTCGAAGTCCGACGTTTCTAAGTCTTGCCAGACTATTCAAGACAGGCTTCTCTCTCCTCCTTGGCTCAGCTCCTAAACACAGCTATTATCTGGAGAGATAACTCCGGATGCTCTGACCCCTTCCAAATTCTTATTTGATGATCAGTCATCTGGAGTGGACCTCTTACTCTCATTGGGTTTTCAGAATGATGAGCCAAGCTTTGCTCTCCTAATTAACACTCTGGGTCATCTCCATGCACCCAGTAGTTCTTGAAGACTGTCAGAATTCTCAAATCTATGGCATTGCCCTTGGGGAGGAGAGGGATGGGTGGACCCCTTGAGTGGCCTTCAGATGCCTCGGCATTAAAATAGAAGTTTCTCATGAGTGTCTGAAAAATCTCAGCTGTTATTTTCTCCAACTTAAAATTTTTTTGAGCTCAGAAAGCAATAAACTACAAGCTAAAGAGACCCAGAGAGCTTCTGTGGGACAGCAGAAGCCAGTTTTTAGCTGAACTAGCAAACTCTTGATTGTCACCATTCCAGTCAGGGTTTTAACACTGAGGAATAATCTTGACAAAGAGTTGCATCCACAAGGCCATCTTTCCGTTTAAGATTTTTATTATTGCCTGTAAGTACATGGAGTGCCTATTAACACAGACGTTTCAGGGCCCGTTGGTTTATGTTTTATGTGGGTCAGTGAGATAACTAGAGCAATTATTCAGAAAACATTAGAAGTCTAAGTTAGAAAAAATAGGAGTTTGTCCATGTTTTCATCAGAAGTCCTGCGTAGAAGATCCAAATCTTAAAGTATCATTAAGACAGAATACTTTCTAGGTAAAGCCATGCCCTTAATATTGTTTGTCAATCATTCAGTTTGGGATGGAGTGTCTAGAGGTGTCCTGCTCCTTTTAGTGGAGGTGACAGTGATTGTTATCATATGCTGCAAACCTTCATTAAGAACCTGGGGGCATGAGGTTCTAGCTCCCAAGCTTAAGAGTCTTATTGTCTCATTTAGGAGACAAAGTTGATAGTATAATAATAAGGATCTATAAAAATGCCTAATTACTGATTGCAAATGAAATAATAGATAAAATCAATGCAGAGGCAGGCATGAAGATGCCTGGAAGAGTTACACAATCAGGAGAAGTGGTTGAGACAGCCAGGAATTCAAGACGGTGGCCACGGATAAAGATAAAAATGTGCCTAGTATGTTCAGGGATCCAGGACCAGATGAGTGTGGCAGAATGAATGGTGGCCACAGAGCAGGAGCAGTGGAGGATCAGCAAGAAAAGCTAAAGGGGCGTAGCAAAAGCCATCAGAAAATCTTTAATGTCAGAAAGTTCCGTGAACACTTCAAAACTACTTTTCTTGATACAGTATATTTTAAACAAGTACATGAAATCTATTTTAATTAAGGATGATTCTTATATGGTTAAGATAATATCATTTCATATTGGAATAATAAATTTTAACATTTGGACTTCAAAATTCTCCAAATGTCATTATGAGCCCAAACATTGGACAGACAGTGGTAGAAGACAAAGCTTGTCTGTGGCTTGCAGGGATGGGAGGAACGATTTGAAAGAGCAACTTTTAGGGTTCATAGTA
Source organism: Macrotus californicus (assembly GCA_007922815.1). Classification (NCBI taxonomy): domain Eukaryota; kingdom Metazoa; phylum Chordata; class Mammalia; order Chiroptera; family Phyllostomidae; genus Macrotus; species Macrotus californicus. Next base: position 7,989 of record VMDR010005811.1, on the reverse strand, counting down.
GGTTACAGCTATTCCAAGTCGGTGATTCAGTTTAGGAAGACGGCATCTTCTACCAGGGGTGTCCGACCTTTTGGGGTGTCTGGGCCACCCTGGAAGAAGAAGACTGGTCTGGGGCCACACATTAAATACACAAACACTAATGAAAACTGATGAGCAAAAAAAAAAAAAAAAAAGGTTTTAAGTAAATTTACGATTTTGTGTTCGGGCACATTCATAGCCATCCTGGACCACATGTGGCCCATGGGCTGTGGGATGGACACCTCTGGGATAAACGTAGGTCACATATTTTCAAGATGGACTCAGGCTTTCCAGTCCAGCCAAATTAGACCACCATTACCTAGCCAGCACGAGCTATCTGGGGCTCTAAGGGGCCATATGCGAATGCTGTTGTATAGGTGCATACTGAGAAGTCCAGTGAACAGCACTCTCCCCTCTGATTCAGTCTGCGGGATTGGCCCCAAAGATGTTTATGCAATTCCAACTTCCCCTCTCCCCAGCAATGTGGAAGGCTGTGTGATTTCCCGAGAAGGCTGTACAATGACCAAATGCTCGGTAGAATAATTAAGGACTATGTTCCCTAGGAGATCCAGAATGTGTCAGTGTTTTCGAATACTCATGTGATTTTTGCATTATCTTTCCAATGTGTCAACATAATTTCTCCTTGCAAAATTCCTTATGTAAAAATGTGCAGGTTCAGAACATTCCTAAAACAGAAAGAAAACCCTCAAATCAAAAGAGAAACTAAAAAAATAAGCACTCTGTGAGTGACTGTGGATGGTTCAAGAGAAGTGCGCGGTGGTACCCCAACTCACAAGATGCTGACTCTTGTTCGGAGGCTTCTGCTGGGGTGTAAGGCTGCACGGAATCCGCTGCTGAAAGGCTTGAGCCTTTGCGCACGCTGTGGCTTGGAGGTTTGGGACTGTGAGTATTGCATCGCGTTGAAAACAAATGCACCACAAAAGGAAAGAGTCCCTCTTGGAGAATATCATTCCGAAATCTTCTATTTTGGGAGGCTAATCCTATTCATTATATAATTCCATTTGTTTCCTTTCAAAATAGATACATCAATTTAAGATACAATGTACTAACTTTCAGTGTTGTCCTGGGTAGAACATGTACCATTCAAACTGATGTGTGGAGATAATATGCACCACATGGTTTCTTCTGTCTATATGTCTGGCTTTAATCACAGATTCTTCATGAAATGTTGCAATCCTGGGGTGAGCTAGCTGTAAGATTCTTCTGGGGTACAGGCTGGCCTGTGGATTATAGGTGGGAATGCATTACGAGGCTACTGAGGTTGATTACGTCTGAGGGTTTGCAGTGCATCCACATCTGTTGACACTCCATGCACACTACATAAACAATCTGGAGGGAGTGAGCCCTTTATTAGCAGAGCAAGAAAGCAGCGAGCTGTCTGTGCTCTATAATGTCCTTTTGTTTTTTAGAGCTTCTGACTCAGCCCTTCTGTTTGCTTAATGTATGCTTAGTCAAAGATCTGCATAGTGAGCCAAATCATTAAGAGCCAAGAGGATCAAAACGTTGAATACAAATTCTCTGTTGAACAGAACAGTTCTCGTTTTAAGTTTCTGGGTCCCAGCACAGCAGTCCACACTGCGTGCCCAGTGTTTACCAGGAACTCGAACGTTCGTGTGTCATACTGGGAGTCTTTCTAATGTGCAGAAGTTTTATAAAGAAAGCCAACAAGCACAGATGAAAGATCTCCCTGGAGTATGTGATCAGTGCCTTATCCATTGAAGCTTCTGCCATGTAGAAGCCTCCTACTTCTCAGTGAGTCACAGTGTTCTTATCTGGAACTCTTTTAGTCTCAAATAAAGGAAGGGCAGAAACACATTGGGGGCCCAGTGGTCTAAGCTGACCCAGAAATGCCTTTGCCTCCCATCAAGTCTCCTGACTTTGATGTCACTTGGCCTCTGAAATACACCAGCTCCACTTTTCCTCACATGGGCTCTGCCTTGTCATCATATAATTTAGTGGGTATGGTAAGTTCTGAAGGAGACAGAGGGAAATGAGTAATTCCTACAGGGCTTCCTAAGTACCTGCATGGCAGAAAAGATTACAAAGCTTTAGAGTCCTGATAACCTTACATGTGAAAGAAAATGCACCCTACTTAGCCATAGAGAGAAATCTGCCATTGCCAAGAAGTTGAGAAAGCAGGAGAATTTTGCCCCACATTGCCATTTTTGTCATTAAATTTCTTAAGCCCCTTACAAAGAGAGGGAAAACAGCATAATGGTTAAGAAAAAAAGACACCAGATGTAACACGGAATTTGAACCCTGCTTCACCTGAGGGCAGAAGACCTCAGGCAGGTTACTGAATTCAGATGCTTTTTATTTCTCAGCAAAATAGATACTAATAGCATCTCACTCATAGAGCCATGAGAGGGCTACTTCATATAAATGTCAAACAAAATTTCTACTGGAAATTCTCCAGTGCATCCTTTTCTCTGATGTCAAGTTGACTGTTAGTCCTTTACCTACAGATCAATTTTTATATCTATAAATTCATGAGAAAAGAAGTGCACACAGTATACAAAATCATCTATTTCCTCCCCTGGCACTAGCAGTTTATGTGGCTGGATCTTTTCAGGTTCAGGTTCCCTCCACAGTAAAATGAGGAGGTTGAGGAAGACTGCTTCCTTGGCCCCTTTTAGATCTCACATCCAGTTACTTCAGCTTGAGTTTTGTGGGTACCAAGGCCAAGTAACTCATCGTGTTTCCAAGTTGCATTAGAATGTATTTTTCTTTATTTTTTTTAAGTTTTCAGTTACAGTTGACATTCAATATTATATTAGATCCAGGTGGATAACCTAGTGATTAGACATTTATATAATTAGTTAGAATGTTTGTTTTTCAATAAAATCTCGGGTAATTACAGATAGTGTTAGTGATCTAAATGGCATCCCTCACCTACGCGTGCGTATTTTTTCTAACAGATTTTTTTTCCTGAAAGTTTTGGCAGTTGGAGCAGGAAGAAGTGAAACATTAGATTTCTGAAAGTCAAGTATGTTGCGGGGAAAGGGTTACAAGGTCACCCGGTTAGTCTGAAGTGTGTAATTCTCTTCTCTCTCACCTCATTCTTGCTTCTTCAGAGCGGCAGTTGAGTAATACGCATCAGTGTGATAAGGGCCTCTTGCCTTCCTAACAACTAAAACCATCCTGGACACCTTTTGGTGGACACTCCCTCCTTTTAAAGCATCAGAGAGCTTTAGAACTGCTTTTAAAAATAGCAGAGAAATTAATGATTTTCTTGAGAAACACTTTTCACCAAAGAGTTTGACTGAGAAACAGTTGACAGTGCCAATCAGATCCTTACAGGGAATACAGAGAGGGAGCATTTCTGCATTCAGAAAATATCCCTGGGACGTAGAGACCAGAAAAGGAACAGGCACAGACTCCAGTGCATTTGGCTGCCAGTAAAAGAGCTCGCTTTGTTTACATTCGTACTCTCCAAAGAGACAAGATGAGATTGTCATTATCCAAATGTTGTCCAGTGTTTTCCAACTCAGTCCCTGAACTAAAATCAGAGGTTGCCAAAAAGCATGTTTACAACATTGAATGCATTGTGTAACACAGTGTTAGGTAGATCGCTAATAAAGTTACTTCTTTTAGACTTAAATCTAAGTTGAATTTGGGTCTAATTCTCTTCCCCAAAGAGGACAAAGAGAGTTGGCTTTTTGATAAACTGAAACATACCCAACTTTCTGTTAATAATAGGGGGCGAGATCCCTTTTCCAGTTATTGCCCTTGGGAACCACTCCCTTTCAGTGGAAGAAGTTGGCCAATCTCAACTGAATTGCTAATGGTCATTATCTAATTGATTTTGATTCTCAGATTTGTTAAAACTAAGTTGGCAAAGAATATTTTTTATTGTCCCTATTGGCTCCATTGGCTGACCTATGAAGGCTGAGCTGGAATGGAGTTGGTGCAAGCCTAGGAAGGGAACTGAAATTCAATCCTTAGATTCTCATCGTTGATTTCCTAGGGGAAGTTGTAACAGCTTCACCTCCCACCCTTTCCTGACATGGGAATTGTCTGATCAGCATTCCCTTGTTAAAGCATTAGTGGACCGAGCCTCTTGGGAAAGGCAATGATTTGTTTTGAATATTTGGCCCAAAGTACCACTTAAGATAATTTATCTCAATTTATTCTCCTTACAAATGCAGATCAGGAAAACTAAATGGTGATGCTTTAAATGTAAGTGAGCCTTACTCCCATAACATCCATGCAGAGTTGCACATGAGAAGTCTTTATGCTGCATTGTAGTTACTGGTATGATTGGCCTGTTGCTAAAGCATCGTTGGAAAGAATAGGCCCCTGTCTTGTCCCTGTCTTCATCACACCTTTGTACACTAACACCCACCCAGTCACGCTTTGCTTTGAGTTCAGGAATCTGAGATGCTTGTTAGTTCGCTATTTTCTTAGGAAGTGGTTCCATTTTAATGTCGATTGCAACTATAGAGAGCAGAATATAGCCACACTGTGGCGTTCTCAACAAACTTCCTTTTCCCCTGGAGTCTATTCATATCAAATCCCGATGCGCTGTGTTCTCTTTCTGTTCATTCTTTAATCATGTCGACAACAAAGACATCGATATCCAAAGTAGAACAGGAATACGCTTTGACTTTTCTATAAATAACCACTCGGAAGAGTATTTGTAATATTAGGTTGGGGCCACATGCCTCAGAGTTTTCCTTTTTTAAATATCAGACCTTTGAAGAGCCTGGGGGACGATGGCTATGCTTCCTAAATCAATGGTGGTCATTCCTAGCCCATTTTTGCAACACCAAGTACAAGTAAAATCATGTTCTTGTCAGTCCTATCTTCCTTTCCCTGCGTTGGAGGCTGCCATGCTGCACTCTGTGACACACACTTGGGGACCGGGTACATGCAAGGAGGGTGCCATTACTGCCTCTTTTAAAAGGTTGAAGTTTACAGCCACCCTCCTAGCCGGATAGAAAGCCTAATGAATGGAAAAGGGGACTGGTGTTGCAACAGTAGTGGGTCATGAAAGCTAATAAAACCAAGATCTGACCCAAGCTGCATCTGGGAGTGAAGTTTTAAGGAGCAGGAAGGAACGCGCACTAATTATCAGACTGTTAATGTGTTGCACGTGTTTTGGAGAGGAGACGGTGTCACTCAGGGCAGGCAGTAGCTGCACCAGGAGTCCTGGGTTTTATCCAGCACAGATTTAGCAGTAAAGCAGCAGCTGCATTGTAACTTTTCTAACAGAACAAATTCCCATACTTTCCCATACATGACCTGGTGCTGCAACTGAGCATCCCTACCACTCTCAGCAATTTTAACGTTTATATGGAGACTGGGGTCTATATAGACACCTTCTGAACAGATGGAAAGATGAGGTATATCCATTAGGTGATGTTTATGGCTCTGTCGTGACCATAAACAAAATTCGAGGGCTCTTAAGGTCCTCAGATGTGATTAGAGTTAAGAGTAAATTGATTATTTGACTTTAAAAAACCAATGTAATTGTACTTTAGTGTGAGGTAGTTGAAGAGTCAGGGAAAGATACATTAAATATAACACAGATTATATTATATTAATGTTTAATAAGCACTTCTACTTAAAAATATACCTTTTTTAGCTGGTCTGCAGAATGCCAATAATCACAATATTAAGGCAACATATATGAGTATATTAGGCAAAAACATTTTAGTATGAACTAAGAACGTGGACATTTAACACACCTCCAATTTTTTAATTTCTATTTAAGAGTTTTACTTGAAAAGAAGATTTCAATGTTACTAGAGATGCAATTTAAAAACCTATGTTCTTTGTTAAGAGGCCCATTTCTTCGTATTCTCCTCCGAAAAGGGAACTTTCTAACTTTCAAAAGGTAAAGTAGATTTGACCTACTCTAATTCACCTAAACTAGGAAAAGAATCCCTGAGAATTATAGCTTGTTATTCACCATCTTATTCTACGCTTTGCTTTATTGCCTAGGTCTATGGCTATCAGTATGAGATACAAAAATAGAAGAAAACAATCTTCAAACTATTTATGAAATAAGTACATTTGTTACAATTTCCTTTTATTTCAGAAATAGAACCATATGACCTAGCTGGATAAATTAGAAGTGCTCTTTCAAGCTAAGCTGTATTCAGGCAAATAAAATAGAACCTTTCCTTCTTAAATAGTTCTGCTGATATTTATGTATTTATTTTTAGAGAGAGAGGGAGAGAAACACCGATGTACGCGAGAAACATGTATTGGTTGCCTCTCACGCACCCCCAACTGGGAACCTGGCCTGCAACCCAGCGTGTGTAAAAAAGAGTCACAGAGAGATCAACTTGTCCCAGGTCCCATAATTACAGAACCTAGACATTTCCCAAGACAGTGTCCAAATTATGTACTCCTGGTGATCTAAAGGAGCACAGGGTGGGTCTTTAAACATTGTACCTATTGTACTCTATTTAAATAGAGTGCCTTGATAGATAGATATCCTTAGGCTTGTAGACTGCTGATCTCAAAAATCATTATCTCCATCAAAAAGTCATGACAGGAGCTGAGTAGGAGTTGAGAAGAGTTTCTGAATTGCACAGTTGACATTTTGCTCCCAGAATGTAAGAGCCTAGCTCGTACCTGGGCCCAGGTAAGGGTGATGCCACCTCTGCACTGTGTTGCTTTTTGGAAGCATGAAAGGTGAGCTGTGAGTTCCCTCTGTGGTAGCTTTTGCACTGAAGATGCAAGCATCTCTTTTACCTAACCCTTGAGTTCTGACAGTGGATTCAATGCACCCTGCCCTGGTGCATCAAATGCATAGTACTGTCTTTATTCATCAATCCTGATGTTGTGGCCAGTGCTGAATGACATCACCTGCCCACGCCAGTGCATTCCCAAATGTGCTTCTGTTTCATGGACTAAAATTCTAGTTAATTTCTGGCCCACCTTAGCCAGGGATAGAATCACTAACAGTAGAATAATTTATTCTACTAATACCCACTAGTTTCTGAATTCAAATTAAAACATAGTATCTAGTTATCTACAAAGTGGAAATTTACATGGTTCAATTCAGTACCCCCAAATACCAAACTTCTAAGAGTAGCAAAATATCAATAGAAATATAAAAAAAATCAATATCAAATATCATTGGTAACCTGGAAGCCTTCCTTTTTTTTTTTTTGAGAAGATAAGATTTCAACAATGAGATGTCTTGGAAATCACATACTTCTGCCTTTCCTAAGGAAAGTACACATTGTAGCATATTTCCCTGTTTAATTAAGCACATACAGCAAAGCCTCAGAGCTTTTTCTGTCTCTAAATATTTGGAAAACCCTTTAACTTTAAAAACAAATTAGGTCACATCAAATGGGAGAAACCGAAGTACATGACCTGTCTTAGACCAAGCATGGCCTCCAAGAATCAAGAATATAACAATGGACACCTAGGATGCTTCCAGATTTTGGCTTTGTAAATAATGCTGCAAAGAACATGAGGGTGCCTGTATCTTTTCAAGTTAGTGTTTTTCTGTTCTGTAGATAAATACCCAGAAGTGGAATTGCTGGGTTGCCTAGTATATCTATTTTTTGTTTTTTTGAGGAATCTCCATACTGTTTTCCATAGGGGCTGCACCAGTTTGCCGTCCCACCAACAGCGTGCAAGGGTTCCCTTTGCCCCACGTCCTTGCCAACACTTATTATTTGTTGATTTTTTTGATAACATCTATTCTGACCAATGTAAGGTGGTTTCTCATGGTTGTTATGATTTGCACTTCCCTGATGATTAGTGATGTTAAGCATCTTTTCACATAACATGTCTGGTGGCCATCTGTGTGTATGTCCATCATAGATGAGTAGATTAAGAAGATGTGTAATGAAATATTGCACAGCAACAAAACAATGAACTTGCCATTTGTGACAACATAGATGAACCTAAAGGGTATTATTCTAAGTGAAATAAATCAGGCAAAAAAGACAAATACCATATGGTTTCACTTATATTAAGAAT
>VMDR010005810.1:0-49003 GCA_007922815.1 Macrotus californicus | reverse complement strand
CTACCCAAAGAAATCTATAGATTCAACGCAATTTCTATTAAAATACCAATGGCATGTTTCATAGATCCAGAACAAATACTTCAAAAATTTATATGGAACCAAAAAAGAGCCCAAATAGCCTCAGCAATCTTGAGAAAGAAGAGCAAAGTTGGATGGATCACAAATACCTGATATCAAACTATACTACAAGGCCACTGCAATCAAAACAGTCTGGTACTGGCATAAGAGCAGACACAGATCAATGGAACAGAATAGAGGGCCCAGAAATAAATCCATGTCTGTATGGTCAAATAATAGTTGACAAAGGGGGCACGAGCATACAGTGAAGTAAAAATAGCCTCCTCAATAAATAGTGTTGAGAGAACTGGATTGATACATGCAAAAAAAAAAAGAAACTAGACCACCAACTTATACCATACACCAGAAAAAAATCAAAAATGGGTAGAAGACTTAAATTTAAGTCATGATACCATCAAAGTCCTAATGGAAAACATAGGCAGTAAAATTACAGATATCCCATGTAGCAATATTTTTACCAATGTATCTCCTAGAGCAAGGGAAATAAAGGAAAAAATAAACAAATGGGACTTCATCAAAATAGAAAGCTTCTGCACAGCTATAGAAACCATCATCAGCCCTGGCTGGTGTGGCTCAGTGGGTTGAGTGCCAGCCTGCGAACCAAGGGGTTGCTGGTCCGATTCCCAGTCAGAGCACATTCCTGGGTTGCAGGCCAAGTTCCTGGTTGGGGGAGTGAGAGAGGCAACCACACATTGATCTTTCTCTCCTCTTTCTCCTTCCCTTCCCCTGCTCTAAAAATAAATAAATAAAATATTTAAAAAAAAGAAAGAAATCATCATGAAAATGAAGAGAACTGACTGTATGGGAGAACATACTTGCCAATGATACAACAGACAAGAGTTTAATCTCCAAAATACATAAAGAGCTCATATGACTCAACACCAGGAACACAGACAAGCCAATTAAAAAATGGGCAAAGGACCTGAGTAAACACTTCTCCACAAAGGACATGCAGATGGCCCACAGACATATGAAAATAGGCTCGACATCACTAGCCACCAGAGAAATGCAAATTAAAACCACAATGAGATATCATTTCACACCGGTCAGAATGGCCATCATTAATGAATCAACAAACAAGTGCTGGCGAGGACATGGAGAAAAGGGAACCCTCGTGCATTGTTGGTGGGAATGCCGACTAGCGCAGACACTGTGGAAAACAGTATGCAATTTCCTTAAAAAACTAAAGATGGAACTGCCTTTTGACCCAGTGATTCCACTGCTGGGAATATACCCTAAGAATCTAGAAACATCAACTCAAAAGAACCTATGCCCCCATGTTCATAGCAGCGCTACTGACAATGGCCAAGTGTTGGAAATGACCTATGCTCCCATCATTAGATGAACAGATCAAAAACTGTGGTACATGTACACAATGGAATACTACGCAGCAGAAAGAGAAAGGAAGGAACTCCTACATTTTGCGACAGCACGGATGGAACTGGAGACTATTATATTAAGTGAAATAAGCTGTCGATGAAAGACAAATACCATATGATCTAAATTATAAGAGAAATCTAATGAATAAAATAAACTAACATGCAAAATAGAACCAGAGGCATGGAAAGAAGGGAAAGGGATTAGTCAAACAACACGTACGAATGACCCATGGACACGGACAACAGTGTGGGGACTGCCTGCGGGAGCACGGGTGGGCTGCGTGGAGGAGGGCAAAGGGGGAAAAATTGGGACAACTGTAATAGAATAAACAAAAATTTAAAAACATAAAAGTGCATTTTAATAAAAAAGAAACAAATACTAAACAAAAGCGTAAGACACAAATGCCAAGGAAAAGGCTTTTTAGAAAAGGGACATTACATACTTTCAAAGTCTCCGTCGCAGTAGCAGAAACAAGTCAAGAGAGGCGGGAGATGACGGCAAGCAAAGAAAATGAAAGGCTGTTTACGTCAGCAGCTCAATGGAAGCAGTTAAACTTGTTTATGAGGCTGTGCTTAGGGGACCTACACAACATCTTCTAGGGTTCAGTAAGAAAATAAAGATCTGCCCTGGCTGGTGTGGCTCAGTGGATTGAGGGCTGGCCTGCAAACCAAAGGGTCGCTGGTTCGATTCCCAGTCGGGGCACGTGCCTGGGTTGTGGGCCAGGTCCCCAGTGGGGGCTGTGCGAGAGGCAACCACAGTGATGTGTCTCCCTCTCTTCCTGCTTCCCTTCTCTCTCAAAATAAATGTATAAAATCTTAAATAAAAGAAAAGGAAAACAGGTCTGTAACATGCACTGTGAAAGCTCTGCATATTTTGTATACATTTCTACTTACTTTTACCAGACACCTGTAAGAATCTCATCTAATCCTCCCCATAGGTATGAGACGGACTTTACTGTCTTTCCTTTTACAGATGAGGACACAAGTTACTTTGCTGGGATAACTCCAGCAGCAGGCACTGCACTCCACTGCTTTGCTGAAGAATTCTTGCAAGACCTCTAGTTTACCCTGTGCTCAACATTGCTCCTCAGCTGAGTTACGGAGTTGTGCTGCTGAGAGATTTTTTGTTTCTTCACTAAAAAACCAGGCTGATATTTTTTTAAAAAATGTAAGCGCTACAAACTGCTTGTGACTGCACTGCAATCCCAAGGCACTCTAGCATAGTGAGTCAGGAAAACCAGTTTTGGGTGCCAAATCTACAAATAATTACTGATTATCTTTTACACAAGTCACTTAACCAAGTGGGTGTCACTTTTTTGTTAACTATCTGAAGTGAAGGAAGTGAAGGAACTGAACAGATAGCCCTGTGCTGGGATATCACAATCAAATTCGAACATTAATGGAGCGCCACTGTGTGCTCCACACGGTGAGCTCCTGAGGACCCACACATTTGCAAACCGTACCTCTCACAGTTCAAGTGAAGCTCACTTTTTCTCTCGTAGTGAAGGTTAAACAAACATGAACTCTTAGAGAGTTCTAACTGATGCATTTACAGTAGTTTAGATATTAACTCAAATATTTTGACCCAGGTGGACACACCTTTGCACATGCACACGTACACACTGCACAGTAGCTTTGGAAGAAAGTGGATGAACGCAGAGACAGCACTAATGCCAGGGGACTCTTAAAGGTGAGGAAAGGCTCGGATCCCCTTCACTGAGAGGCAAGGGGCTGTATTTCTGTGCATCAGCACAGAGAAACTGTTTCAAATCTCACGACACGGTTTGAAGTCACGGGCAGAAAAAACATCCCTATTCATAAAGATCAGTTATGCCTAATACCAGTTGCTATAAAACATCAGAGACTTGGGGAAAAGAAAAAAAAAATCTCACAGCCCACCACCCCCAACTGAATACACTTTAGTCGGCCTTTCTCAACTAGGGCTCCGAGAGAGAATCAAGCCTAATACCCTGCAGCATCTGGAGAGTCAGAAATAAATAACTTCTTCCCTATGTAGCTAGAATTATACTAGTTACGTAATATCCTTTGGAAAAATTGAGAAAGTCATTTTCTGCGTTGTTGCTCAGGACAGGAACTCTGGTTGAACTCATTATTTTGCCAGCACTTAACAGCTGCTTACCACTGCAAACAGAAGAGGTGATGTTGTACAGAAAAGGGTAAAACTGCACACAGCGAATCAACTTCAGGCTGCTTTCACACTCTGGGCATTTGGTAGTTAATTTCAAAGCCTGTCTAAAGGCCTCAAGTGCCCCACTGATATTCTTCAGAGCAAGGTAAGCATTTCCCAGGCTCAAAAAGGTCAGGGGCTGAAAAAAAAATCAGCAAAATGTTAATGAATTAATATTATCTGAGAATCACCACACCTGTACATGATAGGTCTTTTGGCTTTTTTTTAGGTTACCCCATAAAAGTTCATGGCTAACTGTCCACTTCACTTGCACCAGCTATTTCTAAACTGTGTAACACAAATATAAATTTATCTTTCACATTTTTCCTGAGATGAAAAGTACATCAAGTGTGTAATGTACACTGGTATTAAGTGTATAGATCAATGAATTCTTTTATATATATATCCCTTCACCACCACTCATCTCAAGATACAAAAATAAAACATTCAGAATGTCCCCAGTGCCCCAAGAGGTTCCCTGGGGGCAAAGTCAACCCCAATCCCAGAGGTAGCCACTGTTGTGACTTCTATAGATTAGCTTTGCCTGTTCTTGAACTTCATATAAATGGAATCAAACAGCATGTTCTCATATGTGTATATATAATATGTACCCTTTTGTAGCTTCTTTCACTCAACACAAAACTAAGATTCAAGAAATTGAATGTTTTTGTGTATCAGTAGTTAATTCTTTTAAAAATAACGTGTAATGTTATATCATGTGAATATAGTACTACAGTGTGTTCATCTATTCTCTTACTGATACAGGTATCCGAACTGCCTCCAGTTTTTGGCTATTATGAATAAAGCTACTATCGATATTCTTGTAAAGGTTTTTTGATGGTTGTTACGTACTAATTTTCCTTGGGTACACACTCAGCAGTGGTTCTTAAGGAGGGGCATATACTCAGTTTAGGAGATACAACCAAACAGTTTTCCAAAGTGGACGTGTAGATTTACACTCCTACATGCTAGGATGAGAATTTGCTGGCTGGGTCAGTATTTTTAAATAAGCTGTTTTAGTAAAACGAAGTAGCATCTCACTGTGGTTTTAATCTACATTTTCTTAATTAGTAATGACGCTGAATCTCTCTTCATGTGCTTATTGGCCATTTGGGTACCCTCATTTCTGAAGTGCCTGGTGTTTTCCCATTTGAGAAAATGGACTGTCTTTTCCTTACTGATCTGAGGAACTTCACACACACATTCATACACACAAGATACAAGACCTTTGTTGGAAATATTCAGCATAAGTATCTGCTCCCAGTCTGTGCTTTTCCTTTTCACTCTCTTAATGGTGTCGCTCGATGAATAGAAATTCTTAATTTTAATGAAGTTTAGTTTATATATTTTTCTTTAATTATAGTTGGTGCTTTTTGAAATCTTTGCCTAATGTAAGGTCATGAAGACTTTCTCCTATTTTTTTTTTATCAAGAAGTTTTATTGTTTTATCTTTTACATTCTGGTACATGACCCACCTTAAATTAACTTTGTGTATGATGTGAGGCAAGAGTGAAGGCTCTCTTCTTTTTCCCGGGGTCCCGTGTAGTCCAGCACTGCTTATTAAAAACCAAAATCTCCCCACCGACACACACACGGAGCTACAGACGTGCCTTTGTCATAAAATCAGGTGACCATGTGCATGGGGGCCTATTTCTAATTTCTCTATTGTTGCTCCTTAATATATTTGAGTATATCTGTGCCAATACCATGCACACTTAATTACAATCAGTCCTCAAATCTAGTAATATAAGCCTTCCAACTCTGTTTTTCTCCCTCTCACACCAATTTTTTTTGGCTAGTCTGGATCCATTTCTATTTAGATTTTAGAATGAACTACCAATTTACACACATATGTACATGCAGTTGCTGAGAGAAAAACAATACCTATGAAGTGAATCTATAAATCAATTTGGAGAGAACTTACATCTTAATATTGAACCTTCCAATCCATGAACATGACGTGTATCTCCACTTACTTAGGTCTTTTTCCTCTTATCAATGATTTGTAATCAGTGTAGAAACTGATTACATCTTCCTTTAGATTTATTTCTAGATATCAGATTTTTTGATGCTACTATAAATAGTTTTTGTATTCTATTTTCCAATTGTTTGTTGGGACTTTGTTTTTAAAAGCAGCCCAAAGTATTCAGTTTAGGTCGTTTTAGCTGAAATACACCTACGGTTAGTATTTTTGTAATTTGCTTGTATTCACACCATTTATTCTATACTTACTTTATGATTAAAAATATTTTAAAAGATCTAGGAATATTTTATTCTCAAATTGCACTATATATGCCTATGAAACACAACACCTATGATTTACCCAACTACTTGCTTTTGATTCAGGTGGTTAGGTCATCCAAAATGTCTCATGTAACAAAGCCAAAGTATGCAAAATATCCCAGATTAAAGAGGCCTAATCCAAGTAGGTTTCAAATTACATGTAAAGTATTACTTAGTGGTTCCCTCTCAGGTTCAAAGTTAAAGCCCACACCTTGATTTCAAAATCGGCTTTACACGCTGCATCAGGAGAGCAGTGTCTGACTGCTGTCACGCCCAGAGTGGTGGTGGTGTAAACACCTTGTACTGAGATAAACCAGTAAGCGTTTTGGAAAAAATGATAAATTTTCGTCAACGCTTCCAGAAAACAATCGCTGAATATCTACTAATGTTTCAGACACTGTTTTAGATACTGGGGATACAACAGAAAGAAAGGAAGATGAGCCCCTGCCCGTGTGGATCACACAGTGTTACACACAACTGTGAAGAAAATGTGATGGAGAAAAGACAAGCCACAGTGGAGTGGGGGAGTGCCATTTTAGACAGAGCAATAAGGGAAGGACTTATGAGGAGTTAGTATTGGTAAAACACTGTGAGGATATGGAGGAGCATGCTGTGAAGAAATCTTGGTGGGAGGGTGAGTATTCCAAGCAGAGAGAACAGGGCAAAGGCCCCGAGGTGGGGGCATGGCCAGCACGTTCAAGGCAACGCAAGGGAGCAAGCAAGGCCAAAGAGAAGAGCAAAGGACTGACCTCACAGAGATGAGGTCAGTAAAGAAACAAGGTAATGCAGGACTTTCACACCATCATAAATTCTTGTCTTTCACTGTGCGTTACATGGAGAACCGCTGCACGTTGCAGAGATTTGAAGACACAAATGACACTTACTTATTTTTTTTTTACTAAGGATCTGACTGTTGCTGCATTGTGAATAGACTGTAGGGGGACAAATGCCAAAAGCAGAGGAGCAAGGCAGGAGGCTGCTGAAGTGACCCAGATACAGACAGTGGTGGCTCAGTGGACAGCAGCAGAGATGATGTGACAAAGAGTGGAGTTCTAGGTATATTGTGAAAACAGAGTCAGCAAGGTTAGCTAACGCATTGAATTTGCCCTGAGAGAAGGAGAAAGGTTGTAAACGAGGCTCCAAGTTTCTGTCCTGAGCTGCAGGCTTTGCTGTTTCCTCACGTGGGGAAGACAGAGAAGAACAAACCGGAACAATGTTAAGAAGCTTAGTTTGTTTAGCGTGTTTTAGACACTGAAGTGGAGATGTCAAGTAAGCAAGCTGTTGCAGGTAGGAGTCTGGAGTTCAGAGCAAAGGTGACAGATGACTCAACAGGGAAAGGACAGTGCTCTCAAGATACAGTGCTGGTATGACTGGCTACCAACGTGGATATGAGCTGTGATGAATGAATGACCTCTGATCCCTGCCTCACATCATAAAGAACATTGAACTTGAAGTGGATCATAACCCTAAGTGTACAATCTAAAACTAGAAAGCATCTAGAAGACAATACAGGAAAAGGTCTTTGTGTATTTGAGAGTTAACTATTTAAAGGCAAATCACAGAAAACGCAAACAAAACAGAACTAATTTTTTCAAACTTCTTACAAAGAAGTTAAATCAAACAGTGGAAATAAAAAGAGAAAAGACAGACAAATTTATGGGTAATTTTTAAAAGCTAAGACAAAAAAAGCAAAGAAGATATTTTTAACATAACAGATGGAGTTAAAGACCATTGTATAAGAGTTCACATAAAATTAAATGGCTAAATTTTAACAAAATGAGCAAAATGCATACATGAACTTTTACTTTAAAAATTAAAATATAGAGAAATTTGTATTACAACAGAGAAGTGAAATTTTAAAAGTAAACTTGTTTTACACACATAAATTCAGAGGCAGTATGACATGGCTGAAGGTGTGAGCTCTGTGGTCTCTCCCTGAGTTCAAATCTGAGCTCTGACTTGGTATATCTCTTGGAGTGTCTTTATCTATCAAATGGTTAAATCCTATCTCATAGGGCTGTTGTAAGAATTAGATAAGTTATTACATGTAAAGTGCCCACTATGGTACCTGGTTCTGGAACAAAATCAACCAAACTTAGCCTTTATTTAACTGCCCAATTCTGGTGAAGATACAGGTGAAATGAGTATTTTTAGACCTTGGTTATGGCAATGTATACTGGCCCAAATCTGTTAGTGGATTTTTTGGTATTTTGTATCGTAGTCATTAAAATATTCATTCTCTTCTTAGTAATTCCAGTGCTAGCCATCTTTATTAAGAAAATTATCTGGAATACAGAAAAGACCTGACAGAGAAAACCATACTGATAATAGCTAAGCACTGTCGGTAACCTAAATACCCAACAACAGAGCAGTAAGCTGTGATATACCAATCCGTCGAAACTTTAAACAACCATTTAAGTTGATGGCTATAAAAACTATGAAGTACTCAGTTATTTTTATATAATACATTAGAAAGATCACCAGTACAGCTGAGTAGCAATACTATGAAATATTTACATAGAAGAAAAGCTTAACAAGGAAATACTTTCAAATACTGGCAGCTGTGGATGAGGTACTGAATAAGGTTTATTTGGGGCATCTACTCTGAATCATTGATTTATCTTTTTATTCTTGTTTCAGTACAGTCTTAACAACTGAAATTTCAGTGTAACATTCAAATGCAGAAAGGCGAGTAATGTGTCAAGGAGCTCTTTCTTCAGAAGAATATCCTGCCTAATTGCCCTGGCTGGTAGCAGTAGAAAGTGAAAAGCACCAAGGGGAGTGTCGCTGTACTCAGCCTTCCCTCCGGATAGCCAACCCTCCTCACATCCATACACAGCACCTGCTCCGGTGTTCCTACCACACCTGGCACACAGGAAATATGCAGTAAACACTGGGTGCACTTCTTTAGCAACTCGACCTGTTGTAGAGTATAGTGAATGTAAACTTCTGCCTAAAATCCAGCTATGAATTTGTATATTTTAAAGATACTCTTAAAAGGAAATATTTTCTCCTCATACTTAAAAAATTAGTTCAGAATATCTCAAATAAACCTACATCATTCATGCAAACTTCTTCTAAAAGTTTCTTTGGATAGAAAACTTATAAACTTTTAGATACCAGGTATAAAAGCAATTTGTACATTTATTCTAACTGTATTTTATCAAAACTAAGATGTCATGTCATCAATTGCGACATGTATTCTTATTTCAGAGATGCTAAAATATGATAAAAAAGGAAGGGATATCTTAGAAACTATGGAATAAAGTAATTAACTGCAAAGCAGTGATGTAACTTCATGTGGCAGGCTCAAGGCATGCATATCAACCCACCTATCCTTATCAAAATCACCTTTAATCTGTGCTCTGGCCTGGTTGGCATAAGGGTACTTATAAATTCAAGTTGTATAAAACAGCATAATACTGTATAGGTGTATAAAGCAGCGTGCATGTTGTGATGAGCAGGATAAAGGAAAACCAGATGTTTCAGAACAACATAAAATAGTGGCAGTGTATTTTTAGAGCTATGTCATTCCTATTTAAATGTCATTTCCTAAAAGATATTTAACTGTGTAATCACACATTTCACTCATTTAAAATAAACAAACACAACAAAAATAAAACAAAACATGTTTCACGTGCTCTTGAAATATGCACATTCTACTCTGCATCTGAGTTACCCCACACAGCACACGTAGCTACAGAGGAGCACAAAACCTTACCTCAGAGCTATTGATGGCCAAAGCCTGAAGCAGCAGCTTAGCAGCATCAAGATGAAGGCCATAGTGAATCAAAAGGTTGGCCAGGTTCACAAGAGGAATGTCCTGGTATTGCAGTGGAGCCAAATTCAAAGCTCTCTGAAGACAAGCAATAGCAAAAGTGCTATTTCCTACCGCTCTCCAGTAGAGTCCAGCTTCGTTGAGTATCAGCCAGACAGGAGCATTTGGCTGAAAAACCCCCAAATACTTCACTTAGTACAAGAATATAGCATTTGTTCTAAAAAGGACTTTCAATATATGCATTTTAATTTTTAATTACAATTACTAATCACTTAAATCTCAGATGTCTGAAGTAGGTGACTTACCTTATTAATAGCGTGAAATAAGAAAGACCCAATTTCCTCTTCTGGGATAGTATAGTTATTAATACGGGAAAGCAAGATCTGAAAACAACAAAAGGAAGACTGACTCAACTGAAAATAGCAGGGAAGACATTTGAAAAGAATTTCTACAGATAGCAGTCTCTACTTGAGCTTCTCAGGAACAGCTAATTTGAATAGATACTTATAATGACATACCATGAGGTCACAGACATACCAACAGGGGCGGACCTGCTCACATGTATGTCCCAGTTTCCTATAATTAGAAAGCTGAAAGATATATATACCCCATATACATACTAAAGTCATCTATCATATCCCACTAAAGCCAACCTAAGTGTCCAGAACCCAACGAGAAATTGTTCGGGAGACGACAGCATGCAGTACCTGATGCAATGAAGATCCACCTTTTCTAGCTGGAAAAGCACCGACCCTGAATTAGTCTACGTTCTTGCAGCACGTATGTAACTGTGAGCAACTCTACGACAGGTATCACGGTCTATCTATCTTTGTATTCTTAGCACTCCAAACAATGCCTAGTACATATTTTTTTGCCTCAGTAAATGTTTGTTGAATGTAAACAGGGTTCAGTTTTAAAATTAAGTTTAAAAGGAGGTTGTCGCGATGGTCTGTTTTCTCCATAAAAAGGTTATTTTTTCATTTGCACCTATGAAATGAAATGTAATATAGAATTTATACTCAGTGATAAAACATTCCTAGCTACACATAACTAATAGAAATAAAGAAAACACGACAGAACTTATTTGTAAAAATCTTTGCAAAGTGGTTATCAAATTTGTACAAATTCCTAAGGACCTCACAGAAGCCCAAAGCAGGGTTGATAAGGCTGGGGAAAGAGAATATTCAAGCTTTCAATCTGCACCAATGTCTGAAGTTGGGGAGCGCAGAGCTACACTGAAGTGGGTGCAGGGCCCCATCAGGAGGTGGAGCGCTACGTTCCTCATCTCCTAGCGCTCTCGGTGGGAGGGCGGGACAGCGAGTCCAGGCAAACAGCAGCCCGGAGGAATGCTTTCCTGGCACTCTTTCAACAGCATCGCTGCCTTCTTAGGGATTCCAACAATTCTTTATCCTTCAGTTTGATCAGGGAAGCTCAACCACTGCCTCCTGCCATACTTCTGCTCCACCTCAGGGGCTGTGACGTCACCCAGAACGGACGGCAGTAAATACCAGCCTAAGTGAGCCTTACTTTTCGTGCATGGTCATCTGGCATTTTGGGTTTCAGATCCATGCGGACCTCTAATTCTTTGACTAAGTAGGACAGAGTCTGGCTTTTTCTGAAGTCAGTTATGGAACAGTCAGGGGCTTGGGCCTCTTCTTCTGAAGAATAATCATCACTGTTGAGTTCGTGGATCCTGGCACAAGAAAAAGGAACAAGATTCATATTTTCAAAGTTTGGGTGATGTCAAGATAAAGACTTAACCTTTCAAGTCCAAGGCTGGTGCTCTCAAAGAACTGCCAGATGACAATCATGCAGATTCAAGTGCTTTGCCAAATCCATCAGCACTTGCCTGAGTCCTTTGTTTTCTGGAGGCAGAAAATACGTTGGCAACTCTCCACCAGCAGGGACTCTTGGGTAGCTCTCCGCACAATCTGGTCTTTTAGGCCAAAGCATATCCTGTTTGTCCTAATAAGGAAAGAACGTTTCTCGTCAGCTTCTCTGGCTTCAGCGTGCCTAATACTCAGTATTTCAACATGCCTAAGGAACTTTGAAAAGAACATGAATATACTAGGGTAATTAAGCAATAATTTAGTTATTTGAAAATAAATGTAGACATTGTGGCTGATTGTGTAATATTCCTTCTACTGCAGATTAATCAGTAATTCTACCTGCTTTAACCACATACTGGCTCAGGGCTGGGCAGGCCTAAGGCAGGTGAGCCAAGGACACCCAAGGAGAGGCTTGCTGGGGCTTCTGGGAAAGAAAAGCCAGTCTTAGTTTCTTAGGCCACGTAAGAACAAAACACTTTCTGCTCTAGTTGCTGTGAGTTGTCAGGCTTTAGGGTGAAAACCAGTACTGAGATGGCAAATTTAAGAAGATGAAATAAATGGGTCACTGGTGACATCCCTGAGCCACTGCATCAACCAAACCAAAATTATCCCTTATCGCTGGACTTCCTGTAATGAGGAGAATTTTCTCTGTTGAAGCCAACTTGAGGTGAAGTTTGTGATTTGTACCTGAAAGTATACATATTCTTATAAAACTGACACAGAAAACTATTTTTCCTTGAACTAAGGCCATTTCTTTGCCAATGCCAAAGTTTAACAATTGATTTTGATTTGTAAAATGTTGACTTTTTCTAAATATAAAAGCTTACTACATTTATATCCTGATGCTATCAAACTATGGTAAGTTTATTTTACATATAATTAAATCTAAGTGGCTATATTAATTTTGTTAGAATACAATCAAATTCTGAAAATTTAATAGTAATAAAAAAATATATGATCTCTGGTATTTCCACTGACTATCAGTTATTTCTTAGCTTAGAAGTGCATCTTCATTAACTTGTTTATCATCTGCATCTTCTGCTAGAATGCAAGCTCCAGCAGAGCAAGGAATTTGTGTACTATAGTCATAGTACCAGCCTGGTGCACAGTTGGGAGCTCAATAAAGGAATGCTGATCAAAAATGTATATCCAAGTATACACTTAGGTCAAGTCTAGACATTTGTTAGGGTTGGTAACTATGCTCAGCGCTCAAAGCCTGAACAGAAATCAGAAAGTCAGTCTGCCCCATTTGACTGGAAAGAAGTCAAGGCAGACCTAGTGTCCTGCTTATCTACTACCTACCTGAGTGCCTTCCATTCAGTACAAGTTCAGTAGGTGCTGAACTGTGACAGGGGCCATATTAATCAGAGAGGTTGAGAACCGCTGCCTTAAAGGAGCTTGTCTGTTCGAGAAAACTTCATCGCCCTCTGTTGACTTACCCTATATGCATCAGAGTCCCTGCCCCAGATCCAGAGAACAGAACGGGCTACAGGAGAACCCTTGACCAAATCACTGATGTCACTCTGATTTGCTGGAACATCAAAGTTCACAGACATCATACTGGAGGTTGATGAATCTTCACCAAACTGGAAAAGAAAAAGTTCAGTCAAATTGAAAGCAAAAAAGGAGTTGTGACTGAGATTTAACCCCAAACATTTAGTGAATACTCAAAATTAGTATGAAATCAGAACTTTGAATAATTCTCGGAGCTGTGCTCCAACAGTATTCTCTGACAGACGATGATGCACAGCCAGCGACTTTCCATCAACTGTACCACTGGGTTGTTCTGTCCTGTTACTTCCTTCCCATGACTGAGTCTATTTCAGGTTTAATGATTCGCTGGTTTAGAGGTCTGGCTCAGTATTTCACTCTCCTGCCCAGACTAAGACGATCACTACTCTATAAAATTAATGTTCTGTGGGTCGAAGCAAGAGTTCTTAAGGGTTTAATATAGCTGTCACTTAGGCCTCACAGACTACTGCACCATCAATTCCGAGTATATGCAGCCTTCCTCCAGACGGAGGTAAAACAATGTTCGATGTTCTCATTAAACTGAGTAGTTCTAAAACTTTGCTGGGTAAGAGACTGGGGCCAGGACGGGACAGGGTTGGAAAGACGTGGAAAAAATAATGAGTCTGATGAGTGTTCTTTGGGAAACAGAAATGTCGTTCATGGAGGGTCAGGGTACTTTCTCTAAAATCTGACTTCATAAACATAACAGATAACTCGAAACCTCAAGCGAGAGTCAAATACTTTAGGGATCAAAAATACAAGGAATCAAGGGGGGGCAATATTACTCTTCAACATGTAGAAGCTCACATGAGAACCAGAAAAGAACAAGAAAGAGACCTGAACGTAATCCACGTTCTCAAAGGCGTCTCCACGATGGTAGCGCACAGGCTGGTCCCACCGGCAATGCAAGCTGTGCTGCTGGGTGACCAGACGGCATGTCTGATGGTTTCCTGGAGTAAGGAAGAGAATTAAAGCTGATGAGAAAGATCAGCAGTGTCAACATGACTTTCTTAGTCCAAATTGTTTCAGCTCTGTATTCTTCAGAGCCTGGCAGAGTACTTACACAGGAGGTATTTATACAGGAGAACATTAATTAATGGATAATTCAATTAAATCTTTTTAAGGAAGACTGACTTTACCTACAATACATAGGGTCTCCAGATAATCACTAAGATCTCTTCTGGCAATTACATTCTATGATTGTGAAAATCTGTTAATTGCAAGAGATTTGAGCCATCTCTCTGGAGAGAATTTGCATTCTATACCTCACAATCCTGTTTCAAATTTATACATAAGAGCTCTGGCTATACCTCAGTACAGACTGAGAAGTAAATAATCCCAAGGACTGAACATACTCTTTACACTCAAAATAGCAAAGAAAACTTGTTAGGTGGATTGTAAAATGAATTATAAATGGTCACAGCTAAGGTTCAAAGATTAAGAGGCTTTCTAGACCAATATATTTATAAAGGCAGAAATGTGTAATATAAGGAATTCTATGAATTTATTCTTTGGTGTCAAGCTGTCAGATCTGCTCTTAGGCTTTAATCAAAAATGAAAACATTCTGGATGTAATCAAATCACTGATCTCCTCTCAACCCAAGCTCCCTCATGCCAGTGGTTCTACTTTGGGGCCGCAGACTCCAAGAGATTTTGATATGTCTTCTTCCCAGAAAAAAATGTTTGCACATACATGATTCTACTTATAATTCTGGGAAAGTTTTCAGAATTCCCTGAAACTAATCAACTGATCCAGACTGAGAACTCCTGCTTGAGATAAATTCTAATCTAAAATCTGAACTTCTAAAATAAAACATTTGTTTCTAAGGGTGCAAGAAAAAAAGGTTATTTATTTAGCTTTATTGCCAGTGTTGACTGAAGAGGGTGGATGCTCTGTTTCTAGGGTGTGTCTGGCTTGTTTCAGTTGGTGTAGGCTCAAGGTGCAGTGTTCTCAGACCAGCAGTGACTGGCATCAAATGGGAGCTTGTCAGAAATACAGAATCACACCTCTCCTCAGATCTACTAAGTCAGAATCTCCATTTTTACAAGATCTCCAAGACACTGATCCATACATTAAAGTTGGAGAAGTACCGATGTAAGCCATAGAGGGCAATCCACCATCGTTAAGACTGGGATCTAAAAGATTTGACTTTTACCTTAAAATGTAAGTTTAAAAAAAGGTCTGGGGACCAAACCAGCACTCCAGGCCTACTGGTATACCTGCTGTGATGACGCTTGATTTTAAAATCTAAGGAAGTTATAAGTACAACTTTATACTGCTTTATGACTACATGAAAGTTATGAAAATAAAGGAAGCTAGAAGGGAATTTCTTAACCTGTCTTAAGTGATCTGGAATCAGTACTTACCTAATTGTGCCTCTTTTGCCATCTGTGTCTCATGGATGATGTTTCTTAAGATTTGTTCCTCTTGAATCAGCTTATGTTTTTCCAGGATCTCCTGTTGTCTCAGGTAGTGGTCATGCTGCTTTTGATATTCTTTCAACTCATTCAGTGTTCGCTGGAGGGATCTTAACATTTTTAATACCAGGAAAAGTTACAGAGCTTTAAAATTGTGAACTTTAAACCCACTTACATACACAGATTTTTCTAGTTCTCAGTAATAATTGCTAGGTTTTATTTTTCCCTTTTAACATATAATCACTGTACCACAAATTCAAGAATAATGAGGCTAAATAAATGCTATTGTTTTATTAAAGCTTGGAGGCAAAAAAATGGATGCAAAATCTCCCTTTAACAACAACTACCCTGACATTAAATAAACGGTGTGTAGGACTTTTCAGGTGCCAAAAAAGATGTGCAACAATAGACTATAAACTTTTACACATCTAACAATTCTTGTTTCCCTCCACAAAGTCTGTCAGTCCCACCAACTGTCAAAGCCTTTCTAGAATCCTCCTCTGATTCTGCCTAAAGACAAAGTGTAAGGGCCACTCACTCTGCCTTGTCCTCATACTCTAGCTCCTTGATTTTCAGATTTGGGGAAAAACCACAGAAATTCTACTTTAGAAAGGAATATTCTGTACCACCTGTTATTCAAATCAGTTGCCTGATTATACTCAGTCACAAAAAAATCTCATTACCTATTCTACTGTAACATAGGGAGATTTAGGAGCTGTACAGATTGTATTAGAGAGAACCAATTTGATTCCTAAGAGCATAATATGGGAAGCAGCTCAGCCTGGGAAAGTTCTGATCAGGTAAAATAGAAGCCAGGTATGAACAAGCAAACTGCCATTCTTTCTTTTTCACTACATAATGCTTTAAACAGACGGGAAAATAAGCAAATACAAAAGTTTAGTAAGTTCCAAGTTGTCATTTAATTCTCTAATAATCAAAGTAGACTTAAGACATTAAGGCTAACTCTATGAGCGACGAACAATTCACTTCTCAGTTATGTGGTGCTTCTTAACTGGCCCTACAGTCTATGGAATCAGATATTTTTATTAAGTGTACTGCAAGGGCAAGTACAAGAGAATTCCATGACTGCCCAACTTTTACAAATCTGACTAAAATGTGGGCACAAAAATGTTCTTCAACCTCACTTAACCAACAACAGCCCGACCCTACGAGTCAAAAGAGAGAAAGGTCAAATATAGCACGTGCAAGTAATTTACTGACACTCTCTTCTGTGGATACAAAACCGTAATCAACAGACTTCCTGAGTATTCAGCAGCATACCCCCTCCACCTGACTTCACAGAGGTAACTGATGTTCAAATCGTAAAGCTCTAAATGACAGCATTTACTGCAAACACTCCCCAGTTCCTGGAGTCTATGCTATTAAAGAGATTTCTCTACACCACCACTAACTTGTATTAAACCTCATGGATTTGGAGAAAAGGGATAGGACTAACAGTAGTGAAAATATGCTTTTTAAAAATGAACAGCCCTGGCTGGTGTGACTCAGTGGATGGAGTGCTGGCCTTCAAACCAGAGGGTTTCCAGTTCGCTTTCCAGTCTAGGGCACATGCCTGGGTTTCGGGCCAGGTTCCTGGTAGGGGGCGCGAGAGAGGCAACCACACATTGATGGTTCTCTCCCTCTCTCTTTCCCTTCCGCTCTCTAAAACTAAATAAATAAAAACAAATCTTTAATAAAAAATAAAATTCCAATGAACAAATTAACACTTATATTACCATCCACAGGTCTAACCTAAGATTTTG
The DNA here is from genome assembly GCA_007922815.1 of Macrotus californicus. Taxonomy (NCBI): domain Eukaryota; kingdom Metazoa; phylum Chordata; class Mammalia; order Chiroptera; family Phyllostomidae; genus Macrotus; species Macrotus californicus. Next base: position 31,775 of record VMDR010005810.1, on the reverse strand, counting down.
TGGTGTTAGTGCTTCAGGGACACTTTTTCTCCCAATTACCTATGTTGAGCTTCCAATTTTTGCTCCAGTTTTTGCTGACACAGGACAGCATGCTTCCTCTTTATAGCTTGCTCAAACCCAGGTTTGGCCTGCAGAGCGTGGTCATAACAGAGCACTGAGTGGTTGTATTCCCCAAGCATCTGAAAAGAGAAAAGCAAACACACACACAGGAAAAATGTTAGCCACAGCCTGTTTGCATTTGTCCAAACCCCTAATAATTTATGAGATCACACCAATATCTCACTCCACAATGAATATTATTTCGATCAGCAGCCAAATCTCCATAACATGCTACAGGATGGCTTAATTAGAAGGTATTGCTATCTTGAGAGATATACTATGCAGAAATTTAATATGCCAATCAACTTATTTACTTTTCCTTTTTGTCAAGAGGCTGGGAAAATTATGATATATTTCCACCCCCTTTCTCTTGTTTGGATGGACCAAAAAGAGGGGAAAAAGAAATTTTTTATTGAGGAAAAAATAACAGCAATTGGTTTGGCTCATGAAAACAAAAAAACTGCATTTACTGCATATATATTTCCCAAAGTGTAGTAGCTGGTGAAGAAGTCGCTGTCGTCCAGGGCTGCGTGGACCACGACAGCAGCATCGGCAGAGAAGTGCGCTCTGTGCAGAACATTGGCCAAGTTGACCAGGGCGATGTCTTTATTGTGCCTGAAAGAGGAGGAGAGAGCAATGAGTGGTGAGGAACAGAGCCTGTGTCCCACGACTATGTGCAACTGTCGGACAAGGGACAACCACATTTACAGTTACTGAGCGCAGGGGCATAGCTCTGAGTATACTCACAGATGGAGAAAATAATTGACGAAAATCATGTTTCATTTGTGCATAACTGATAATGCTTACTCAATCTGACAGCTACAAACTCTGCCACAAAAATAAGGGCTGGCAGACATTTTATGATTTTAAAATGTATTTAGGCCTTATATTTATTTTGAGAAAAATTTAATTTATGATAATGTCTCCAGTCAAGGTCCTTGCATTCAAGGCTCAAGTGGGATCAGAGGGCATCTACATTTTATATTTTTCCCTTAATGGAAATCAGAAGTATATTATGCTATTTTCACTTTGAAGTCTTTGAAATTTGTCATTTTTTGTTAGGGGACTAATTTCCTTGAACAGGAGTGAAAGAGAGTGTAAGTATTACACAATGGTTCCTCTTACTGTTTTATTTTTTTAATGTGCGGTTTAAAAGCCTAGGTGATGTGGAAAATCAGAAGGTGTAAAGGAGGCAACTCACCTGGAAGAGAAGTGAAGGGCTCGCATGGCACATTCCACTACCTGATACGGCTCATTCTTTATTCTCCAGTAGAATGAAGCCATGTTGTACAGTACCCAGGAGGAAGAGTTCTAGAGATTAAACAAATAAAAAGACAATCAAGCACAGCTCAAGGCAGTTTCTTCAACTCAGAATGTTCAAAATGAGCACCTTTACTACTCTATGACTTCTGAAATGGAAGAAGAAGAGACAGACTTATAGTAGTGATAAAGCGTAAGACAAAGTACTGATAAACTACACCTGTCAAAAGAGCCTCCTAATCGTCAGCTGTGCGAGTGCATCAAGGTGTGATCTACACAGCAGACCATCCAACTATAGGCTATCACTCCAAGGGGGAAACACGGCTGAAAGGCCCACCACGTGGCTATAATTTATTGGGCCTTAGTTATTTCAAGACTTTAGAAGTTAGGGCCTAACCTACTTAGAGATGCCAGTTGCTGTAACATGAAATTTCTGAAATGAACATATTTCAAAGTTTCCTACTTATTTACTAGCTGAGTGAAGGGACATACATAAGCAAAGGACAGGCTTATGCTTCTGTGACAGATAAATTTTGTCCTTTTCTCGTGTGTGTTTAGAATCTAAGTCAAACCTTCGCATATAACGCATTTATAATAAGTGTGTTACTTAGTCAATTTAAAAAGGAGTTCGTATAGGTTTGCTCCTTTCGTGCCTTCGATCTTCATTCCCTGACACGCACGGAGTTGCAACCACGTGGAGGTTGAAGCGCTGAACCGGACCGTGTCAAAACCTCAGTGTAAGTTTGAACCCAAGCAGAGAACTTTCAAACCCAGCACGGGAAAAAGTCATCAAGTTTAAGATAAGCTGGGAAAACATATATGACCGCTAACACTTAATATCTTCACTATATAAGGAGCTCATAAAAACGTAAACAGACCGAACAAACAAACATATAAACTAGAGACCACCAGCCAAAGCCACAAACAGGCGATTCAAAAATATAAAATAATAGTTAATTAGCAGGTGAAATGATGCAAAACTTAACAAAAAATAGAAATTAAAGAGATACAGGTTGCCTTTTACAAACTGGCAAAGATTAAAAAGAACGCCAGGACTGGCTACACTGGATACTAACTCCAGACAGGAACTGTAGAAGGGCTGGGTCAGCACAGGCCAGCACTGCTGGGGGACAACCTGACACATGTATATAAAAGGCCTTAGAAATGTGATTACCCCTTGACCCCTACAACTCCACTGTTAGAAATTTACCCTATGAGAATAATTAAGTTTTAACTATACAAATGTGTAAAAATGAAAATCCAAAAGTATATAAAACAGTAATTATTCATATTTTCAAATTATAATTTTTACTTTATGTTTTTGTGGATTTTTAAATCTAATTTTTACAAGGACCAATTATTTTATTTTCAAAATAGTTATTTTTGAGATTAAAACTAAGGATAATTCTGTGTTGATCGGCCTCACACATACTATCTTCAAGGAAAATATATGACCGTCTTCAAGTGCGGTAGGTAATTAAGGACGCGAGCACTACGTGTAGTCGGTTAGGTCACTACACTCTTTCACAGCTGACTTTGAGATTGAGTCTCCTTTCCGATGGCTCTTTGAGAAAATTTTCCTTCAATAAACAGATACCTTAATTTTATCTCTTATTTTCAGACTTCAAATTGTGAACTGGAACAAAAAGAGGAATTAAACATTCTACATGAATTACTGAAAACATCAAGATAAGCAGAATACTCTAGAGTCCACACATACTGGAAGAGAAAAACAAATCTTAAAAAAATTCCTTCTGTAAGATTTCTTGTAAAATCTTCACCCAAATGCTTTAATGTCACTGTCAGTCACTCCCTTCTTTGGAACACATTTTCCCCGTGGCGCTTAGGGCCACATTCTTCTGGACACCCTTTCTGGTCTCTTCGCTGGCCCTTCACCTCTGCTTGACAGCTAAATGTAGGAGGACCCAGGACTCGGAGTGGCCTCCTCTCACACTCCAGAGGACCCTACCCAGAGGACCCTGCCCAGTCCCATAGCTATAAATACTGCCTATTTAACAATCCTTCTCTATCTGGAAACACAGCTCGGCTCTTTCCTGAAATTCCAGACTCATACAGATTTCAAATTCAACATGGCCAAAATAGAACTCTATCTTTTCTTTACTCACCCAGCCCTGTTCTTCCTTCAAGTTGCTCAAGCCAAAAACTGAGGAATTATCCTTGACTCCTTTTTCCTTCATTCCCCATACCTAATTTATCACCTTCTAAACGGTTCCCGAAATAGTTTGAGCCCCTCCATTTCCAACACAACTGTTCTAGTCCAAACCATCTTCATCTCTCTCTTGAACTACTGAAGGGTATTGTAAGTCCCAGGCCAGTTTTCCCTTGTCACTCATCGAGTTCTGGGTGCAGTGTTTTACGTTACCTTCAGAAGAACAAGATGAAGATGATAACTTAGTAATAAAAATAATCACGTACAATATATAATGTGTTTGAATAAACATGTAAATATACAATGTATTTTAGTAAACTGCATGTATATAAATGTCGCAATTACACATTTTACTTAGCACCACTAAAATACTGCTTAGGAACGAGGCTACGCTTCATGACACTCCTTAGACACAGGGAAGAACAAACACCGTTTTCTAATTCTCGCATCACCCTGCATGACGTATTTAAATTCTCAGGTCCTGTTGAGTAAGTCCCTATTTCATTTTTTTAAAAGTTGATGTTCCTTTGAAATAAAAATTACAAGAATATTTTATTGCTGGTGGTGATTTTTTTTCTCATTCGGAGAATAGTGCTAATCTATGTATTATGTGTAGATATAGCAAAGACACTAATGTTAAATTTTCTTTCATACTCAAAATATATAATCAAACCTATAATCTCTGTTGCTTATATTAGTATATAATTTTTTAAATAAATTAGTTTAAATAAATCTTTCTAGCATCCCTTCATGGTTAAGGGAACTATAGCACCAATATTTCTCCTTAGCTTTGAACTATACAGTTTCAATTATTATAACCATAATTTAAAATCACTCTCTAGACAGAAACAAGGTAGGAAGGTGTTTCCTGAGAGTAAAATATCTCCTCTGTTCACACAGTCTCCTGACCCTTTCGGTCACAGATGACTGACTTACCTTCTGTAGGCCTTCATGAATGAGGTGACCTATGTCATCTATATTCCTTCCTAATCGCTTAGATAAATATGTGAAGACTGGATCTTCTTTAGATAGCAGAGGTGTAGAAAGATTAACTCTTTCTTGTACACCCTGGAGAAAAACAGAGACAAAGGAGATTATAAAAGACCACAAGTAATTCAGGATCTTACAACATTTTGAAGGAACTTTAAAAAATACAAGATGTTTGTAAAATTAAAAAGTTATTGAGGAGAGGTGGAAAAAAGAGGATTTACAATCAAGAGACTAAATCTTTAAAAACGCACTAGAAAAGAGTCCCGCACCCTCTACTCACTCGTAAGTGCTGGAAAGCATGTATGCTATACGGAAGTTCTAGAATTTTAGTGCAATCAGGTTGCTCAGGGTCTGGTGGGACAGGAGATTCTGTGTCTATATAATCTTCAGGGCTAAAATCAAAAAGCAAGAAGCAACGAATGTAGGACAAAGAAATGTCTGATTTTCCCTAATTAAAGCATATCCTCAGGACATCTCAACTTTATAACCAACATTAGTTATCACTCATAATTTGTTCCAATTGCTGTTGCTAGAGTCCAACACCTTGGGAGCTCAACTAAAGGAGATAAATCAAGAGTGAGAAAGTAGGCTGGTGACAGAATGTTAAGATCAGGGACTTCCTAAAAACTAATGTAACATTGCTTACATTCTTTCTAGAAACGTCAAATCAATGTACATTTCTGTTGACAGTCTCTCTACATTTTTACCAGTTACTGATTTTTCCCTTTTTTTTTTTCAGTTTGACAAATGAAAATTATCTAAATGTTTTAATTTGTACTTACTTGATCATTATTGAGAAATACGTTGTCTACATGTTTATTATCCATTTGTACTTCTTGTACTTTAAATTCTTCAAATTTTTGCTATGTTATTAAATATTTTTTACTGATATGTAAGAATTCTACATGTACTATGTACTCTGAACTTTAAAATGTTAATACACTTATCTGTAATTGAAGGTTATTCTCATTAAGTAATTTACTGATTTGAGAAAGGTCTGTTCAAAAAAAGGTAACTTCGGGGAGGGAAGCGAATCTCTTTACCTGATGTCTTTGCTTTCCAAAGTTATGTATGTGCCGTCATACAGATCCAGGTCCCCTAAGGGCACCTTAGCTTTGATACAGTCTGGGTCCTCTTTATTATGTCTTTGTTCCAATCCTGTGTCTCTGTCCTCGTTCTCTTCTATGTGAATTTTTTGAGCAACTAATTGCTTCTGTTGAGAAGAAAATAACACAATAGATTTTTCTAATACTTCGGTCTACATTCCATGTAAGAGAAAAGAGAATTTAATGTGTTGAAGAAGTCAGAGAATCCTTTATGAAGGCAGGCAGGATTCTGACTATGACACTAGTTAATTTAGTTGACATAAACTAGCCTCTCTAACCCAGTGAGAACAGCACTGAGATTCTGGGGCTACTTGTTGCCAATGCAAAAACTGACTAAAATACTGCAACAAAACTAGACTATCTTAACTAGTCAATCATTAATGAGATTAAATGTATTTCTGATATGTTTATGAGATATTCTGTGCATTGACTGTTCAAATCTGTCCATTTTCTGGTAAGTTTTTTAAAGAATTGATTTGTAGGAATTTCTGAACAGAGCAATTCTGTGAACACATTCCTGTCATTTATACGCATTCCAAGTGTCTCCTCCCAACTCCCAGCACATCTTTAATTTTGTTCATGGTGTCAGTAGCTAAAAAGCTTTTAACTTTAAGATGTCCAACTTTATCAATTGTTTCCTTAACTGCTTGTACTTTCTGTGTTAAGGCATATATCTTTAAAAAAAAGATTTTATTTATATATTTTTTTAGAGAGGGGAAAAGCGAGATAAAGGGATGGGGCGCCTCCTGCCCTGCCCTGGTCTGCAGGCTGGCACTCCAGCCTCCGAGCAACACCGGCCAGGGCTAAGGCCTATTTCCCATATGCACCACACAGCTGCTTTAAAGAAGGAACCCAATCTGACAGTTTTAGTTGTAATCAGTGAGTTTAATTTATTGTGATTGCTGATCTATTTGGATTTATTTCAACCACAGAATTTTGGGCTTTCTGCTTATCATTCTTTTCTGCTTCTCTCTCTCTCCTTGCTTGCCATGTGTGTGGATAACACTTTCTACGTTCCTTCCCCTCCTCCAGTATCGTCTTGTAATTTGTAGGTTTGGAAACTTGATCGCATTTCTGTTACTTTAGTGCTTGCCCTTACTGTATTTTTGGTTGATTTTTTCATCAGCAAATACTTCAGTACGTTAAAAAAAATGAAACCAAGAAATCATTATCACATGTAAAAAATAATTTAATTCCTTAATATCAAGTATCTCGTTCGTATTCAAATTCCCGATGGTTTCTTCCTTCTTTTTAAAATACAGTTTGAATCAAAATCCAACAAAGTCAACATACACTGCAATTGGTTAATCTGTCTCTTAAGTTTCTTTTAATTTACTCTCTAGTTCTTTTTTTTAAATCCTTGTTATTTACTTGTTAAAGAAACTGGGCCATTTGTCCTGTTAGTGGGCCACTTCACAGGGCTGTGCTACTGCATCTCCTGGGTTGGCCTTACTTCTCCCCGTCCCCTGGACCTCCTGAGCACCGACTGCAGGGTCGAGGTGCTCAGCTGTTCTGTGTCATGGACGTCCTTGGTAGTCTAATGAAGACTAGAGACTCCTCTTCTAAACAGTCTTTTGAAACAAAAACTAAAATAGTAAATTGACAAAGGGAACCGATTCTACTGAAAAACAAATTATATTGTGGACTCCTACTTCTTTTGGCAAGACTGCTTGAAATGTGGCAACATTCTTCAGTTTTTAATATGTGCACCCATAAATCTTCCGACAGCGTCTTAATTTATTCAGTTACTTTTACCTTCTCCTGAACATGACAAAAGTCTAACAGGCTTTAACTTATCACTGATCATACCCCACTTCAGCCACATATTGTTAATTTTATCTAGTTTATCTTTTAAAATGCACAAAAAATTGCTAAATAAATTTAGTAACTTTTCCCTCAGTGTTTTCACTAACCATTAAAATGTAGCTTTCATGGGGTTTACTTTCCTTCTTGCAAAACCATGCCTTTAACCTTTTTTTAAGTGAGAGTCTGTGGTTAGTAAACTCTACCTTTGTATGTCAGAAAGCATCTTTGCTTTGCCCTCCTGAATGATCATTTAAAAAATATAAACGTCTGTCTAGTTTGACTGACTTCCCCTAATACACTGAGGTTATTCCTCCACTGTCTTCTGATATCTAAGAAGTCACTTCTGATATCTAAGTAGTTGTCATTACTTTGTGTATAAATTGCATTATCTAGTCTTATGGCTTTAAACGTGTCAATGATGAATATATTGCTATCTCCAGCCAGACCTTCACCCCAGATTCCACACTTGAGGAACCAACTCCCTACGCAGCATCTCCACTAGATGCCTAACAGATGTCAGACTTAATATTCAGAAGCCAAACTGCCACTGATCTCAGACATCAACTCCCCAACCCTACACACCCTCTAGTCTCTTTACCTCAGCTGACAACAATTCCTACTTTCAATCTCTTGGATCAAACACCTGGAGTCACCCTTCACCCTCATCATCTCGGTATCTCTCTTCCCAACCATTTCATGACCCTGGCTCTCTTAAGTGTTATGGCTGCTCCCAGGTTGTATCCAGTCCCCAAATTCAGAAATAGATCTTATAATTTTGGTTTGGAGTTTCTACCTCATAGTAATATTCTGCCCTGACATGAATTTCAGAAAATTGAAGATGCAATTATTGAACCATTGGATAGTTCGGTTCCTTTTGTGATCATCAGGTTTTGTCTTGTCTTGCTGCTCTGCCCCCCTCCCCTGCCCCCAGACTCTTTCACGAACAGAATGGCTCCATCCCAGTCCTCAAGCACTGAAGCCTGGTTCTCTCCCCTTACCTTGCATGGAATATTGCCAGTCCCCTTTACTTCTCAGAGCTGGTCAGATGTCACAGAGCACACCTGACCTTTGAGACCAGCAGGTCTGTAGCTTTAGGCACTTTCCCAACTTGGTGTTTCTGTTCCATTTCTGGTCCAGAGAGATATTTATGTTGCTTTTAGGCCTGGCTACATTTTATTTTGATTTCTATTTTCTATTTTATCTGTCATTGCTATGTATATGAAGCAAAAGAGTGTATTAAGTACAAACTCAATACACTGCCTTAATCAAAAATTAGTGGAGTGAGCATTTTTCCTTTGCATCTCACTGACTTGGGGAATGCCATTTTCCCCGTGTGTACGTGCGATTTAAGTCTCCTTCTCTTTTTATTAGTCGTACTGCTCCTAAAAACGGGGTAGTATTAAAAATATAAAATGTGCCTATGCATCTGAAAGTTAAAACCATGTTCTGCCCCGCTGCATCTTTTTGCACAGGCATGAAGCCTGGTAAGTACAACTACTGTCTTACTCCTAGTGTCCATAAAAATCAACACTTCCAAATTTGTAAGTGACAAAACTGGTAGAGACAAGATGAGAGACTATTTAAAAAATGATGAGTTATTCTAAATTCTACTTACTACTACCTGCCCTGGCTGGTGTGGCTCAGTTAGTTGGAGTGTCATCCTGTAAACAGAGAGGCTGCAAGTTCAATTCCCAGTCAAGGCACATGCCTCAGTAGTGGGTTTGATCCCCAGTCCGGGCACGTACAAGAAGCAACCAATCGATGTGTCTCTCATACACCAATGTTTCTCTCCTTGTCTCTCTCCCTCCCTTCTCCTTCCTCTAAAATCAATAAGCATGTCCTCTGGTGAGGATTAAAAACAAACAAACAAACAATCACCTACACAGAGCTGGCTAATATGTGCTACAAGCTCCTCCTTCTTAATTCCCAGAAATTTTAAAAACATATAATTGCAACTATTTCTGTTGACAGGTATACTAGTTTGAATTTATATAAGTGAAACTCAGGATTTTTACATAATGCAAAAATGAATGGCTACCTGGTCCAACAGGTATGTCAGCTTTTAAGCCAAGAGATACGGTGTTTGCCTCTGGTTCTAGCATAACTTGCTACGTGAAATCAGGCAGTTCACTGTCTTCGGGTCTGTTTCCTTGCCTCTAAAATATGGATGATCTTCACGATTCCTTAGCTCTCAAGACTCTGATTTGACTTTTGTTACTCTGAATAATTTTCTAAATCTCATCTTGCTAACTGGTTTACTTTTCCTACAGTTTACAGTTCTCTTAAAATTTGGATTCAATTTACACTATAACTTTTAAGCAGAGATTTTATGAGGAAAAAAATCCCCAGTTTTTCATATAACTAAGTTTGCTATTAAGCAAAGTAAATTTATGGAAATCAATGATAGAAACAAAGGAAAAAGGTCAGATTTTATTAGCACAACTCAATTTCAAGGTTTTTTTTTTTTTTAAAGATTTCATTTATTTTTTTAGAGAGGGGGGAAGGGAAGGGGAAAGAGAGGGAGAGAAACATCAATGTGTGGCTGCCTCTCACACGTCCCCCACTGGGGACCTGGCCTGCAACCCAGGCATGTGCCCTGACTGGGGATCAAATTGGCGACTCTGCTTCACAGGCCCATGCTCAATCCACTGAGCTACACCAGCCAGGGCCAATTTCAAGTTTCCAAGTTGAAAAGTAATAAATGATTTTTACCTCAATCATAAAAACACAAAATATCCAGACCCTAACTTTTACTACTTGGGAATTATTACAGCACATTAAAATCATTCTTCCTTTTCATATTTTACCCAAGCTCTCCTTCCAAGAATATCCCCAGAGACTATATATCCCTTCAGACTTGATGGAAAACTTATACACGCACCCAGCCTGGATTGCATGCTGGTCTGTGAACTGAAAGGTGGCTAGTACCTAGTCAGGGCACATTCCTGGGCTGTGAGCCAGGTCCCCAGTTGGGGGAGTGAGAGAGGTAATCACACATTGATGTTTCTCTCCCTCTTTCTCCCTTCCTTCCCCTCTCTCTAAAATAATAAATAAATAAAATATTTAAAAAAAAGAACATTTATACATGGAAACTTTGTTCAAAGGATATAATGAGTTAAGAATCAGGCATAAAACCTAAAGTAGGATAGCCTATTTTCCTTATTATTGCTCAAAAGTTACTCTAATTAGATGTTATTTTTAAAAATCTGACCTAAAAGTAGTCAATTACTATAAAAGTCAAAGAATCAGGCTTAAGTAATATGTTTACTTTTTCTTTGAATACAGTAAGTAGCTCCCGTGAAATACACCAAGCTTTAGCTGCATATCACATGCCCAGGTGCCTCACCTCCAATTCTCTGAGGTAGTTAACTGTTGTTTCTTGTCTCATTAGTATGACTAAGTCATGGGGATGCTTCAAGTTCATTGGTGAATCCACCTGTAAACAAGCATGCAATAAATAAATGAAGTTCAGATTTCATTAACATTTGTTTTGACTCAGTTTTCTTTAATATGCTCTAAACTATTGTTCAGTCTCCGTTATAATCAGTGTTAGGTGCTCAGTAAAACTCAAGGGGTATTTTAAAAGTGATCACACAAATTTCAGCAAAGAGAATGACAGCTTCAATAGCTATCCCTTGAACTCCAACTTGAAAGGACAAGCTTTTGAAGTAAATATTCTGATCTGACTGATCATATTAAAAATATTTAACGAGATAAGTGTTTGGCAATGAATGATTAAGTAAATTACTTAAAAGATATTTCACACCTGTAATAATAAAAAGGGATTGTCTTGTCTTGATAGCACATTCTGTATCTCAACAAATTTGCAAGCAATAAAAGAAAAACACTAAAAGGACCAATTTTTGAATGGTATTTATAGAAACCATAACTGAAAGATAATATAAATAGCCTTGAGATTTATTATTTACAACTCATCTTCTCTGGATTATAAACTAGCGATTATGTGGTTGGAGTAGAAAAAATGAACCCTCATATGCTGATAGCAGGCTTATACATTTATTATTTGGAGAGTCATTTGACAACCTATATAAAAATGTTAGAATTATATGCCCTGTGACCTGGAAATATAAACTCTAGGAAACTCTCCTACAGTCATTCTTAAACAAGCAGGCAGATATATACAAGCATGCTCTCTATAATACTTTTACTGGGGGGGCGGCGATGAGGAAGCAACCTAAGCCCATCAATAAAAGAATAGGCAAATCCATTATCCAACAGAATGGCATATAGAAAGCTAGATCTACTGTCATGCAAAGATGTTCACAATATATTGTTAACTAAAATATTAAGTATTATTAAGTATATTATGATTTTTAAAAGAAATTACATGTGTATTATTTTCATAGATAAAGACGTATACATGTCTGTGTGCACAAAACTAGGCTGGTTTACAATGGTGTCTTTTGGAAAGTGGGATAAAGAGGGGTACATTCATGCTTTTACACTACACACTTGTATATTTTTAAATTGTTGGTCATGTACACACAACACGTTTATAAGAAAAAACAATTTACACACACACACAGCTTTTGAATTTCAGAAAAATCTAAGACACAGGCCCTGGTACCCTAAGGGATAAGATAAAGCTCCTGCTATCTCATAGTGTCTGGCTGTCAAATTATATACCAGCCTGACAGGAAGTTCCACTTTTAGAAGAAACAACCTTTTTGTAACCTCTAAGAAACTGACATCAGCTCAACTAGTTGATTTTAAGAGCTAACTTTTTAGGTGCAGAAGATAGCCTTACTTAGACCTCGATGAATATGAAAGCCCATTACAAATTATTTTAAAAAGAGGGAATAAGAACAGTATGAAATAAAGTTAGCTTTAATAATATACACTGAAACAACTGGACTATGCTGAGTGAGTACAGATAAAACTTAACCTGCCTTTGCTCCTTCTACCTTCTTGGGGATGCCAGAGGACAGAGACGCTAGTCCTGAGTAACTTCTGCTCAGACTTTTCATCGCAATGGTCTGAACTACATAATAATTATTTAGTGATGTAATTTTCATCTCCCATAGCTTTTAAGAGGAGATCACTTCGCAGCTCCCTGGCCTTCCCACTATATTGGAATTTACATTAAAACTGGATTCTGAATTTAAAAGGCATGAAAGAGGTAATAGCAAGGCCTATACATGGGCACTTGAGCTGCAAATCTTTGCCAAACAATCATACCTAGCAAAGGCTTACAAGCAAAATGTTAGGTTTATCTCAGTAAGAGGGAAAATTTGCTTCTCTTTTCAATAATAGTTGGACATTTTCCCAAAAGGCTTATGTGGGTGGGGTAAGGACAGCTACTATAGCAAACTGAATATGGAGCAATTTCAATTCAAACCCATCAATCTTTTTTTTTACAAGATGACATAATATTTGTGATACAGGACACCAAATTTTTTACAGGAGAAAATGTAAAAGATACAACCAAAGGCCAGAGTATAAAAGAACTATACAGAAGGAAGCAAAGAAAGTCTGCTTACCTTGCAACTTTGTCTACTTCTCAACAGGTAGCTATTTAGTACATGACTTTATATAAATATTTTTCAGTGAGGATTTTTTTTAAAAATTGGGGGAGGGGAATGAAAGTGGGAGCATGACATTCCAAAATACCTAACCAATCTGATTATCTGACATTTGGAGAGCTGTAAGAGGGATGAAAGAATAAGACAAGTGAAGGTTTACATTAGAGAAATATTTAAAGTATAATATTAGTTTTAGATTAAAAAGATACTAGATGACCAGGGCTCTATCATATTTGAATAGTATGGGTTTGGCCAACATTCAAGGATGAGGAAATACTTTTTATTTCCTTGAAGCTTTTAGTTCAACAAAGACACAGCAGCTACAGGAGGGTAAAGTGATTAGCAGAAGGAAGGAAGGGAGCTGACTGACAGCTGTGTTTCTCTTTTTAAATGGCAGCAAATGGCATGGATCTCCGCCAGGTAAGGGTTGGCAGCACATGATTTACAGCGTGACATATATTTTTAATGAGGTATCTTAAAGTTCTTAAGTTTTAGGACAAGATAATTGTCCTTGGTAAATGTCAGTAAGCTCGAATTTCTCTCCTCTCAAACACCCTCCTCCTTAGAAGATTCTAAATACCACATCATCCACTCAGCCAATGAAGGTTTGTTAAGACTGACCCAGGCCCATTATGAGTCAATACTTGGGAGCTATGTGCTCCTATTTTACATACATTGTGAAAAGGAATGGTATATGCCTTCAAAATCTTTAGCATTTAAAAGAGCTGGCTGTATGTTCAGGAGCAAAAGAGTGACCGAAATTAGAAGAGGTGATGGGAGATGATTTGGCTTTGGGTGGTGGGCATGTAATCAATGTGCAGATCACGTATCATAGAAATGTACATTTAAAATCTATATAATCTTATTAACCAATGTCACCCCAATAAGTTAAATAAAAAAAAGAGACCATAACGCACACACGAGATCTCAAAGCACTTTATGGCATTTTCACAAGAGACAACCTTACAAACTTCCATTAACAATAAAAAATGCTTGTTATGACCAAAATCATTAAGAAAATGTGGAATTATTTTCAACTGCTTCTACTTAAGCAGGAGAGGCTGTATGATATATATTTTAGAGCAAAATTTAAACTTAGGTAAAACTAACCAAGTATTTGGAACTTTGCTCTATGGAATTCTATTACCAAAATGATTCATTCTCTAAGAGTTCCAGGTAAATAAAGTTTCCCTGTTACTGTAGCAATTTATTTTAATAGAAAAATGACAAATCATGTATAAGTACATATATCCAATTATATAGAACAGCAGTAAATATCTTACTCATATCAAGTTTATTTTTGTGTATTTCATTTGCTACTGTCTCTAGCCAAGGTAGTGTGCATACGCACACCTCAGATCTGTCTCTGTAAACTCAGTGGTAGCAGATGGAAAGACCACACTATAAGAGGGTAGTTACTTCACTGCCAAATTAGATAAAAGGTGAACATTTTAAATGTAAAATAACCAACCTAAAAATATAAACATATCTGAATCCTACAAAAGCAAGTTTTAGTCAATCATTTTCCACTGGTCCTTTATGACAGAAACTCGAACATTTCTATTGTAACATTAATCCCACTCCTCATATGTAACTTATTCTTCACATATGATGAACATTTCTACATGCTATGTTTTTAAAATGGTATTCAAGTGAGTAAATGAAATCAAATGAGTGCATGAAAGCAATATTAATGAGGACTCACTCTTTAGCTAGAAACTAGGGATGGAATATTTTAAATCTTTTAATCAGAATTTTAGATTACTTAAATATTGAGACAATATGATGGAAAACATAAATAAAAATCTTCAAAGCAACCAAGATTTCACCTCTACCTTGCATGACCCCACTCAGTAGGCAGGTACAGCTTTTACTATCCAGTACCTGCAAGCCCCGTCTTGTGGCAAAAGCACTGCCTCGCTTGGCTGGGAGCATCCTTCCTCACAAGGGGAACCCTGCTCAGTGATAATTATTTCTGAGATGGGACATTACCTAACTAAGTGGTCAGTGGGTACCAAAAAGATTGTAATCCAGAACATCTGTCTGAGCTTTTGGGGACAATTCAACTTCTACCACCGGGGGCCTGAGAATGGGGTTAAAGACGCAGAGGAATGAAGACAGAGAGAAGCCTATCCTGGTTACACTGCTTGAGCTCTTGATCAAACTGTATCCGTGGCACTTAGAATCTGTTTGAACGTTCCAATTAAAGTTTTCAACACAGAAGGTCTTTGACGCTATTTATTAAGACCCTCATCCTAATTTTCTTTAGGCCCTCTGCCTGTGGTATCTTTTTACCTTATGGCTCTTTTGAGAGCCTCAGTGCCTTTGCACACGCTAATTGCTCTGCCTGGATTTCACTTCTATCCTTATGCTTTTGGGGAAGGCCAAATGACTTGGCTCGTATAACATGAGGCCATTCTTCTCCTGAACTCCCTTAGCTTTATACACACTTCCTTAGCAGCATTATCACATTGTTTAATTATTGTATGTCTGTCTCTCCAAAAATATGTTTTTTATTTCTTTTCCAACCCTCAGTACTTAATAAGCTTTCAGGTACATGCTTGGCACTTGAAACATTGCTGTTTGATGAAGACGTCCGATGTCACATTTGTGAGACACTGCATCATCTCCATCTCCTGTGACTCTATCACTCACTGATGGTCATCTGGAAAGGACGTAAAGTTACTAGGGCACCAGGAACCAGGACAAAAACAAGTCCTTGACAGCTCTATGACTAACTGTGGGTGACCTTAAGCAAATCACCTTCCCTCCCTGGGCCTGCATTTCCTCAACTGTAAACTGAGGGGATCCAGCCTCCTGGTTTCTGAAGTTCTTCATAATGTTCAAATTCTATCTACATAAGAGACTTAAACTATCATAGAAACATCATATTTTTAACAGCCTAATCTACGCCACTGAAGTAATCTGATATTCAAATGAATTAAATTATAATTCTTTCAGTTTGTCCAGATAACTTTGTATTTGCTTTAGGTGGGGATGATTTCTAAAGCTACAGTTAAAAGTTGCTTTTAAACTGTTGATTTTTCCAATAAACCAAAGCTCCAATTAGCCGTGGTTATTTATTTCTGAGCAGTTAAGTAGCTAATAGTATTTTAGGCAAAGTTAGCTCTCTCTGTTTTTATGCCATTTAGTTCTAACAAAGTTTAACTTAAAAAAAACTTTTTTTTTTCTGATTGTAAGCTAAATATAGCTTCCTGAAAAAGAGACACATTATAGATAATATAAAGAAACTGAGCTCTGGCTGGTGTGGCTCAGTGGACTGAGTGCTGGCTTGTGAACCGGGGGACGGGGATGGGGGGGGGGGTTTGCTGGTTCGGTTCCGGGTCAGGGCACAGGCCTGGACTGCGGGCTGAGTCACTGGTGGGGGGCACGTGGGAGGCAGCCACACGTTGATGTTTCTCTCCTTCCCTTTCTCCCTCCTTTCCCATCTCTAAAAATAAATAAAATGCTTAAAAAAAACTAAAATTACTTGAAATTTCATTTTCAGAGATATCTGCTGCTACACACACACACACACAAATGTCAGAATAACTTTTTTGCATATATACACATATAGCTAGCTGTGTAGATATTTTTACAAAAATGGAATAATATATGTACTATATTGTATCCTTCCCTTCTCCATTACTCTCTAAATTTTATCAGATTTCTTTCCCAGTAAATATAAATCTACTTCATCATATTTAGTAGTTAACATTGTATTTATTTACCAGACTCCTCCTTTACCTAAAATTAGGGTTTTAAGTTGTTCTCTCTCTTTAACAATATTGTAGTTAATATCCTTACACTTAATTTTTTTGGATAGCTGTGTAATTACTTCCCTCCCAGAAAGATAATTGTAGGTTAATATACTGCACTTTAAAATTTGTATTTCTTGTTAGCTTTTCTCTGGAAGAGTTGAATCAGCTTAAATTCCTAACGGCAGTCACTGACTTCCCACACACTTTCAGGAACACAGGAGGAAGGGGAAATGCATTTTTGATCTCTTCGTTGGCCATATGCATTTCTTCTTAAAAAAAAACCTATAAAAAAACCTTTCTCACTGCCTCCCTTTAAATCCATCTGACATTTTATACATCATATTTCATGAGTGGTGGCTTCTAGTCGGTGGACTCTGGGTGACTGTGAAGAAAGTGAGTGTTCAGTCTCTCTGACCCCACTTGCTCCAGCTGGTGCGGTTCCCACGGTGCTCAGGATGACAGCCCTCCCGCTTCAGACCAGTCTAATCATTAGAGGAATTCTGCTTGGGGCCTGCCTGAGTTTTACAGAAACAGCCCCTTCATCTCCCTTCCCTTGACATAAAAGAAGCCTGAACCTTGGGCTTTCTTAAAATGGATCTGAGAACTACTCAGGCTCCCACAGTCTTGGTTGGTGACTTCTTAGTCAATAAACCTTTCTTTACTCCAAACTCTGACGTTTTGAATTTTGAAGCATTGAGCACAGGGACTTTGGAGGGTATCAATTATTCTCTCCTTGTGTTTTCTGACTTTTTCTACAGGGGTATGCTGTCAAAAGGAATCCTTATAGCACTATGCAACATGTATTTGTTATTGACAAAACTGTAATGGCAAGTGTAAGCTCAGGTCTGAGGAACAACTGTGTAGCTCTTCCTTACATATTCATAGAGAAAAAGTTTCTCTCACAGATGTGGGGCCAGGCAGCACACCTGAAAAAGGCAGCATCTACTGTATGCTCTTGTTCCTTACCTCCCTCCCCTCAGATTTTTACCTTGATCTTAAATCTGGCGCATTGCCATTTTCAAATGATCGTCCAAGGAACCCTCATCTCTGTAACCCCCACAGGCCAATACAGCGGCCAGGAAGACAGGTTTTAGGGGGAGGAGATGAGAAATGCAGAACAATTGGTTGCCCACTTTGCATGCAACTCTCCCTTCAGGCTTCCAGCCTAACCATCATGAACTTGGACCTTCTTCCAGGAATAGAGAAGTGCAAGCTCACAAAATACCAGTCCAGCCTCAGCTCTTGAGAGGGAAGTACACAGGCTCCTGCCTGTAACTATCCAAACCTTAACATCAGTATAAACATACCTTTTACTAGAATTTAATGGTATAAGATCAATAAAACACTACTATAATGAACTGTTGGGATTTGGAAATATTTTTGTTAAAGATGACTTTTTTTTTTTTTTTGCTTTTAGGGTAGTTAAACAGTATTTAAATGAGAAATCAAAAGCCGGTCTCAATTATGTAGGATACCAAGTCATCAAAACTAAAAACAAACTTTAAATAAACAAAAGTACTGAATCCTGACCATCACATTAATTTTTATGGCCTTATATCCCTTCTTCTGAAAGTCTTACCCTGAATTAGATTTTACCTTTTTATTTTCACAGCTCATGGAAGACACAGTTGTATGTGCTTAAAGTCACATAAAATCATCTAGGTATTTGAAGTATATTATATAGCTATACTCTGGATTTGAATACGTAGTGTTCTGGCCAATTTTGCGAGAATATTCATGTCAAATGACCACCATTTTCCTAACTGATAATCAAGGTATTTTTTCATTTTCAACATGAACAACTTCTAATAAAAGTGCTATTAGACACTATATTGTTCCCCCTCCCCTGAGGCCACTGTTACCCACCCAGACCAGGGATCAAGCCTGCCACCTAGGCATGTGCCCTCACTGGGAGTCAAATCTGCAACCTCAGTATCTGGGACTTCGCTCCGAGCAACTACGCCACAATGGCCACAACTAGATTACATTTTATGATTTATGTAACCAAGAACTCTACAAATAACATAATGAATAAAGTAAACAGCTTACAATTTTACAAGGAAAGAAAATAAAACTGAATCAAGACACGAGATAATTATCATTTGAATAGTCATGACATCCTTGTAAACACACCCAGAAACAACGTAGCTGAGCAGCTGTAGTTGTTTCACATGTCACTCAGAAGTGACTCTCATTCCAGCAGCAGATATTTATCAAACACAGGATAATGGTCTAATAAATATGTCCATGTCCTAATCCCCAGAATTTCTGAATATGGTAGGTTACCTGGCAAAAGGGGATTCAGGTAACTGATGGAGTTAAGGTTGCTATTCAGATTATGTTAATTACGACAGAGAATACAACCTGGATTGTCAGGGGGGTCCAATGTAATCACAAGGGTCCTTAAATGAGGAATAGCTATGTCAATTTAAATCTTAAAAATTAAAAAATATTTAAAAAATAAATAAAAGCAGTCAACTCAATAACAGCAACAAAAGTAGAACAGGGAAGTCAGAGAGAGAGGTGTGCTTAGGGAAAAATGGTCAGAGAGATGCAATGTTGCTGGCTTTGAAGACGTAATAGAAAGAGCCATGAGGCAAGGAATGTGGGTGGGACCCAGAAAAGGCCAGGAAATGGACTCTCCCCAGAACCTCCAGAAAGTTGTACAGTACTGCTGTCCCCTGGATTTTTGCCTGGTGAAATACAAGTTGGAGTTCTAACCCAATGAAACTGTAAGATAATAAATCTGTGTTGTTTTAAGCCACTAAATGAGTGACTTTTAACAGCAGCATTAAAAACTAGTATAAGCACTCACTAAGTACCAGAAATAATACTGGACATAATGGTGATTAATAAAATAGGTGACAGCTTTAAAGTTCTTATTTAGATGGCTGCTGTGGACTGAGCTGTGTCTTCCTGAAATACGTATGTTGAAGCAGTAACCCCCAACCTGACGGTAATTGGAGAATGAGCCTTTGGGAGGTAATTCAGTTTGGATGAGGCCACGAGGATGGGACCCTCACGATGGGATCAGCGCCCTTATAAAAGGAGACACCAGAGAGCTTCCTTTCATGTTCTCTCTGCCATGTGACAGCAAGAATACACCTGTCTGCAAGCCAGAAAGAGAGCCTTGCGGGAATCTGACCATGCTGATCTTGGACTCTGAGCCTTCAAAATTGTGAGAAAATAAACTTCTGTTGCTTAAGCTGCCCAGTTGATGGTGTTCCATTACAACAGCCCAAGCTGAGGCAGACTTGTTAATCAAATCTTGGGAAAGGGACACTAAAATCAGTGTCAGGTGTTGAATCTTACTGACTTTATCTCAGTTTATCTCAGTAGTTAACTACTACTCAGGTGATGGCAAACTCAACAGCTAAGAAATTACTGGTTATTCATGCTGGAAACTGCTGCTCTTGAACAAAGCTTAACTTGATTATTCATCAGATAAAACACTAGTAGTATCAACTGTGGGAGGAAAAAACCCATCTTGACTAGTTTCTTTTACTGTAATCCTAACAAGTATGGAATAAGCATTAATGACAAAGGTTTAATGTTTTTATGACAACAACAAATCCAAACCGAAGGCCACAACACTTTAGTGAAGGGCAATGGATGGAGTAAGTGGAGTCATGAGAACTGGATTATGAACAAAGGTTTCACATATTTCAAACACTATTAGGCATTTTCAAACACTCCTGATGCAGTCCCTTAGGAGGACATTTGACAATATCTAAGAAAATGCAGTGCAATGCACTGTTAGAAGCAGGAAGCAGGGAGAGCAGTTTGGAGGCTACAGCTCAGTCTCAGGAGGGAGATGAAGAGTCTGGACTAGGTTTGCAGAACTAGAGGTAGAAAAACATGGCTTCATTCAGGATACATTTTGGATATAAAGTTGATAGACTACTGATAGATTGGGTATGAGATATGAGAGAAAGAAGAGTTAAGGAAAATACCAAGATTTTGGAGCTGACCAATTTAGTTACAGGTATGTTGGGGTGGGAAATCAAAAGTTCCATTTCGGACATAATGTGTTGGGGTTTTTTCTTTTGTTTTTAAAAAGATCCTAATTTTTATTTACTTAAAAAGATTTTGTTTATTTTTAGAGAGAGAGGAAGGGAGGGAGAAAGAGAGGGAGAGAAACATCAATATGCAAGAGACACACTGATTGGTTGCCTCTCGCACACCCACAACCAGGGACCTGGGCCACAATCCAGGCATTAGCCCTGACTAGGAATTGAACCTGCAACCTTTCGGTTCACAGGCAGGTGCTCAGTCCACTGAACCACACCAGCCAGGAAGGACATAATGTATTTGTGATGTCTATTAGACAGCTAAGAGGAGATGTTGGGCAGGCAACTGGCTACACGAGTCTGGATTTCAGGGGAGACTGCAGGTATGGTTTTCGAGTCCTCAGAATAAACAGTCAGGCAGAACTTATGCCTGCTGGAGTGTGGCTGGTATGGTAATAATATGGATGTAATAATTCATAGTTTTAATTAGCACATTTCACCTAAAATGTCATATGTTGTGCTTGAGTGCGATATTATGTCACAGAATTACATGCTTATGATTCTGTAATAAAAGATTTTGTAATAGAAAAGGGGCATTATTTGTGCCAGGCCCTGTAGACGGTACTTTATGCCATGAGACTGCATAAAATCACCTGGTGAGCAATGTATAGAGGGAAGAGAAGGGGCACACTAATATTTACGACTCATGAAGAAAAGAGGAATTCAGCAGAACAGAATGATGAGTCATGGTCAGGGACCTGGAAGGAGAAATGAGCAGTGTAAGTCCTGGAAGCCATGTAAGAAAACAGTTCAATAAGGTATGAAGACAAATGCTGGCTTGCTAAGAGGTTAAGATGACTCAGAACTGAGCATGGAACTTGGCAGCATGAAAGGCCCAGGTATCTTGACCAGAAACGTGGGAATAAAGACTGATGTGGGTTTAAGAGAGACCTAAGCAAAGGCAGGGGAGAGAGTCTGTGCACACAAACAGCTCCTGAGGTATTTGGCTATAAAAGAGCCACTCAGCAGAGGAATTCATCATGGAGTACACCTGAGGAGCAGGTATTGTTCACACCCTGCTCCCTACATTTGAGTGCAAAGCTGTTCTAATTTCTGACCTGATGGGCTGGCAAGCCCTCCTACTCCTCACTGCCTCCTGTTCACTTCCACCAGTGCTTCCAGACTGGAAGAACTGCCCAGCCCACAGAGGACCCTATGCCCTCAACAGTGCAGCTGCCATTTCTCATCTTCCCATTCCATTTTTTTTTTTTTTAATATTTATTGACTTTAGAGAGAGAGAGGAAGAAAGGGAGAGGCAGTGGGAGGAGGAGAGGGGGAAGGGGAGAGGGAGAGAGAGAGATCAGTTGGTAGCCTCCCACACAGGCCCTGACCAGGGATTGAACCTGCATCCTAGGTATGTGCTCTGGGAATCAAACTCCCAACCTTCTGGAGTATAGGACAACACTCCAACCAACTGGCCAGGGCCCTTCCACTTCTCTTTTCTGCTTTTCTTGTTTGTCTCCATTTTCTTGTCTCTTGTTACTTCTCCCTACTTTTTGACATCTGAGCAATAAAGGCAACTTTTTGGATACAAATCAGTGACAAAGTGGATGACTTCTCTTGCACGTCTGGCTGCAGAGAGGACGGACACAGCCATCCCCTTCAGGGAGCAGGGAGTAGTCTAGCAGGGCTTTTACTAAGTAAACGGACACAGCACGGTATGGTAACAGCTTTCGTAAGGGAATGCGGGATGCTCTGAGAGCATATACAAAGAGCTTGTTCGAATCTGGGCATTACAGAAGCTTCCCTGTGAAAATGATGTTTAAGTTACGAAGAGTGTAAGGCAGCCAACTTGGGACATCTTGGGGGAAGAATATGTGCAAAGGCCCAGCAGCAAACAGGAACAGAGCATATTTGGGGACACTGACAAAAGTGAAGAATGGCTGAGTGTGTGTGTGTGTATTTTTCAGTGAGGGTGGGGCACTCAAGGATGAGCAGTCAGAAAGCCAGAGAAAAGGAAGGGTAAGAGCACAAGACATGTAACAATTTGGGACTGTGTCCTGGATATGTACTGCTCTATTAAAGGTAGTTTTCCTCAGGGAGTGAGAGCAGGCAGAGGCAGAAGGACTTCACTTTATTATGTTAAATAATCCTACAATGTTGGACATTTAGTTTTACAATTCCATGCTTCACTTTTATAATTCAAATTTTCATTACTGAATTAACAGTAATGATAGTGGCTAGGGAAGAAGTGAGAATATAATCAGAAAAGTAAAATTGAAAGATGGTAAGGAACAGGGGAGAGGGAGAAATTAAAGAAGACAACTACATTTCTGATGTGGCAGAGGGGTGGATGGTGAATGGCGGTATCTTTCATTAAACTTGGGAAAACAGAGCATGACATAGGTGTCAGAGTAAAACGAGTTGAGATTTGGCCATGCGAAGCTTCAAGTACCTGGAGGACATTCACATGGAGTTAAGAACTAGAGAGGTCTTGAATCTATTATAACTCTGGAAGAAAGTGTGTGTTGTTGAAAGAAATGTGGACATTCTCAGCATGCACATGGTGACTTAAGTCCTGAGAAAGGCTGAGACTGCCCAGGGACAGGTAAGAAGAGAAGGCTCGAACAGAAGCTGGAGGATGAGCAATATCAAAAGTAAACTGCTCAGAATGATCTGTGGCCCATCTGCATCACAATCTCCTGAGGGGTTTGATAAAAATGCTGACTGTTGGATCCACCATCGGCCTCCTGAACTATACTCTACCCATGGCCTGGGAATATGCATTTTGGGCACGAACGCAGATTATTTTTGTGTAAAGTTTGAGAAACACTGATCTAGAAAATAAGTGGAATAAGAAGAGCCAAGGGAAAAAAAGTTAAGAAGAAGCTGTGAAACTGCTCACCGCTAAAGAAAAATGAGAATTTTGTGGCATCGTAGCCAACGGGAAAAAACTGGCGAAAAGCAGTCAATAAATACTCAGGACAAGTACTTAAAGTTATAATTTATCTCTGTATATTTCAAAGTTTCTACTAACTACTCTACAGTACAAAGTTAACACCTGGGTAATTTATAAGAAAAAGGGTGGAAATATCTAAAAATAATGGATTATATAAGAACCACTTTGATGCCCAAGTCAGGACAAATTACAAGGGCTTAGTAGGTGCGTAGCAAGTCAGTGAATAACCACCATGACCTCTCAGGCCCAAGTAAACCACTGAAGTGCACAAACAAGGAAACAGCCCTCCATGCCAAAAAGATGGGTTCGGTTTTGAAAAGCTCTGAAATAAAGCTGTCAGCTTCATGGCATTATATGGATGCTCTCTCCCAGATTAACCAAATCACTTAACATCTGATCCAAATTAAGCCACTCCTTCACGTATAAGCTATTAAAAACCAACAGATAAAGATTTAGCCTGTTTGTCCAACTAAATCTGATAGCTCTGCTTTAGACCATAGCTAATGAAGTAGCTGCTTATCAAACAACTGTTCTTCGCCAAGGTGGCTAGGCTTCAGGGCAACAGTTTTGTCAAAAATGTCATTTGTTCTGAGCAGTTAAAAGGATCTGTACTCCTAAGACATTTGCTTGGTAGGAGGTAAAATGATTAAGCTACTCCCAAATTAACTCACACCTGTGTGGGGCACACCCCCCACCCACCCATCCCCAATTTAAAGTCACCACAAAACATGACACAGAGGTAAAGCAAACCAGAAAAGAGAAGATATTTCCTTCATTATTAACATTTTTGCTTTTCTTTTTCTTTCCATTCCTTCTTTTGTAGATGTTAAGGGGAGGGGGCAACACTTCAAACTTACCGATTACAAAGTACTCACTTATATGCTACTGCAGATAAATACATTTTTACTGATTGTGATGACTAAATACTATTCATTAGCTATGTGACTCTGGGTGACTTTCTCACCTATCAGTTATTCAATATATTCTTTTTAAAAAAGATTTTATTTGTTTTTAGAGAGGGGGGAAAGAAGGGGGAAAGAAGGGAGGAAGAGGGAGACATGTATCGATTAGTTGCCTCTTTTATGCCCCCAACTGAGGACCTGGCCCGCAACCCAGGCATGTGCCCTGACCAGGAATCAAACTGTCACCTTTTGATCGGCAGGCCAGCACTCAATCCACTGAGCCACACCAGCCAGGGCTGTACAATATATTCTTAAAGATTTTTTCCAAATCTAAAATTCTATTATTCTAAGATTGGAGGAGAAGGAAACAGTGGACAAGAAAATAAGTGTTCTAATGTTTTAAGAGAGTTGGAAAAGATGATATTCTATTTATTTAACATTTTGGAGGATTTATGAAGACTACCCAGAGGGAGTAAATCCAGTGCCAGTAGTACAACTTCTTGATTCAAAAGTCTGCAACAAACAAACTGGTAACATTTCAAGAGTCCATCTGTTAGCTGGTAATTTAGAACAGAGAACATCCATTTTTTCCACAGAAATGATGTGATACATAGTAGCTAGGCTCTTAGGCTAATTCACAAGTTTATTTAAACTCCAATGCAAGTGAACTGCTAGACACTTTTGATAAAAATAGAAAACAAGGCACTTCCACACTTGTAATTACGCAAAAAGATCAGAATGAAAGAAACAAACAAACAAACAAAATTTATCTGGAAGACTGTTCCTCACAATGAAGTCAACCAAAAGACCCCCGGCCTGATTACGCACACTGTAGATCCTTCCAGAGCCTAGACCCTAAGAGCCCACTCCTCAAGCCCACAGACTCCAAGTTAAGGATGGGCTCCTCATCACACAACACTAGAGGGTCTAAGTTTACCTACAGGGACACTAATGGTTTAGAAGCACCCACAGCCGAAAGCTCAGAGAAAAGCACAAAGTTGGAGAGAAGGAGAGGAGGGGCCTTTTTAAAAGATATCCCCTGATCTCAGTGGGAAATGGACTCAGTGGACGCAGCATTCTCTTCACACCCCAGCTCCAGGATTTCCTGGACAATGTTCCTGAGAGTTCAGTGGCAGCTCCGTAAACAGGAGCCTAAACACAATGAAGAAATGCTTCCTAACTGGAGCAGGGGCTGTGGAAAGGAACAATTTTCTGAGCTGCCATGCCAAGTACTAGACACCTGCTACTGCCAGAAACAGCTCCAGCTTTAACTGTGAGAGGCTGCCTGCAGGAATGTCTGCTTCCTGGCTCTCACTGAATCCCCATTTCAACACCTCTACACATCCAGGGCTTCCAATACATATGCATACGCACAAGTCTGCGGCATCTAACTTGTGGGTGCCTATCTTTATCATCTGCTAGGGCTGGAAATAGAAAAACCAAACGAGAGTTCTCTCCTCCTGAAAAGGACTACTTACTGTACTTTAAGCTTTAACTCTCATGATGACAAATGTTCCTATTTAGGAACATTTTGGGCAATTCAGATGTTTAATTCATAAGTACGTTTCTTCATTCACTATGGAAACAATGACCTATTATATCTAATTTAAACAGGTTTAAATATCAGGTGAAGAGTTTCAAAAGGTATTTGTCACTCTAGTTTTCTAAGACCTGCTATTTCAACTTTCCCTTAGACTTTTCCTTGATATGAGAAAACTAAAACTGAAATCATACTCAGTGTAACCAAAAACAAGCAATCAGGCATGTCAACAGGACATTATATATATATATATATATGGTGTTTCTGAGTGTATGGACAGATGTGCAGTGTACTCAAATCTACGTACTAAAGGGGTCTTCCAATTCTTTAGTAAGTATATCTAAATGTGATCATCACAATTGTAATTGAGGTTTGGATTTTGCCTGCACTCAAATTATTGCTGGAAGGGCAGCGTGGGTGATGCATGCAGAGCCATCAGAGAAGAACTCAGAAGCTGACCATGGTATCCAACTCTGTACATGCTGCATTTCCCTCTAATTAAATCCAGCTCTCCTTCTCTAGCCTCTTACTGTTACACTATAGTCACCAACTTTATTTCTCCTGGCACAAATGTTTATGGTTGCCTGAATTTATGTAAATGCTACATAGCAAAATACTGGAAATTCACTGCAAAGGATCATTTAAAAAGGCACGTAGTAAAGAAATCTTGCTTTCCAAACTTTAAGCCTAACTACTTACTGCAAGGGTGACTTGGCAGAGATCCAGAAAATTCTTTAGATTTCTCCCTTTCGGAGGCAACCCCTACCTTTCCCCTCTAAAACATATCTATCCATCCAAGGTGCAAAAAGAAGGAAGTTGTTAAAAAATAAAAACCAAATCAGATTCCATTTTCCAACTGGCACGTTCAGCATAGAGGTAACACACATTTCTACCACCTTTCACTCTTCGGATGGGCTACCTTCTGGGCTGAGTGGCAGGGCACCTAACTGGGAAGGAGAGATCAATGTCACAGAGTATAAATAGCTGTGGTCAGAAACAATACTGCAGAAGAGCCAATAGGAGAAGGGCTCCCCAAACTGCAGCAAGAGTGACTTAATTTCATGTCTCCATGAGAGCCTCAGGGAAACATGAGCAAACAGAAGAAGGGTGGAAGTAATGGGGTCTCACGTAAGATTTCCAATCTTTCTTTAGGGGTGAACTTGCAGCCTTTTCCAGGGGTTCCGAAACCTATATTTATTAAGTCTCAGCTGGTACGGCCAAGAAAAGGAATTTTTTTCCTAAAGTTAGGTATAGAGAAAATGCCACCTGAAATGAAGTCAGTCTTTTCTCAGATTGCCCCAAACCACTCACCAATATCAATGCTGACTTTCAACTATTTTAACTCATTCATTATACCTGAGATAAAACGTGCATTCCATGGCAAATGTAAATGTGAATGAACCTCACTTTACACAAAAGTAAACCTTGCACTGTGTTCCCATCGCCGTTCAATACGCACAACCCTGAAGTCCAGTAATTTCACACAATGAATACATTTGAGACCACCGGGCTCAACTGCACGGGCTACACACTTCACTTTCTAAATGTTTGCTGAACTTTTCAGGATTGCTTTCAAGTGTACCAAATTTCTGTAGCAGACACACACAAATGTACACCACTCCATCAGCATCCACAAACCGCAGGCGATCATAAAGTTATGTAAGAAAAGCAGGAATTAGCTCAGGCACAAGAATCCAAGAAATCGCATGTCCCTCTTGCAGGGTCACAGCAACTAGGTAAAGAAACAATGCAAAGTACACTAGGAAACCAGGGCGGTCACAGCTGAAAAAGATGCAGGCAACGCCACCAGAGGCATCTTCAGGCATTCCTCCGTAAGGAGAGCGTGTGTTGTCTCTAACGGGCCCCTGTTCGCCCGGGTAACTGCACCACAGTCAAAGCTAAAACCACCACAGCCGGACACGAATGCCAGCAGTGGGAGAGGAGATTAGGGGAGCAGCAATAAACGATCCATTGCCCATAGGTGCCGAAGCTGTCACCACCCTGGGACCCGGCGCTGCCACCTGCTTTCTCCTTCCTCAGGGAGCGCTGGTGATGCGTGGGCCCGAGGAGCACCAGAGGGAAAGAAAACGAATCTGTGGTTTCCAAAGCCCGAGAGCGAGAAAAATGCCCCCAGGGACCGAACCCCCGCAAGCCGGCCGACTCTCCCCACGCAGCCCGCGGCGCCAGGGGCGGACGCTTAAGAACTTACAGGCGGCCAAGGCGAGGGCCAGGGTATGAGTGGGGAAGGGGCGGCGCGGGGTCATCCGGGCCGGGGCGCAGGGTCTTTGGGAAGGTGGGTTGGGGGCGGGGCCGCGCGGAGCCAAATAGCTAGGGTCTGGCCGGAGCATCACCCCCAGGGCTGGGGCCGGCGCAGACGGAGAGGGGCGCCCTTAGCTGCTACCTGCTGCTGGATCTTCCCGTCCTCCGTGACGACCCAGTGGGTGGTGGCGAAGGCCCCTCGAGCCGCCACACTCAGCAAGGCGGAAAGGCTGAGGAGCCAGCCTGGGCCGAAGCACGGCGGCAGCTCACACCGGCCACGGACCCCTACTGCCGCCGCCATCTTGCCCCCGCCCCCGGCCGGGCCGCTCGCACCGGAAGAGGAAGCGGGCCTCCGCTGCCCGCCATCTTGGGGAGGTCGGCCTCGGACTAGGAGGAGGAGCCGACGCGGGGCTCCCGGCCCGCGACAGGCTTTCTCAGCCTGCGTTTGGGCGCCTGGGAAGCGCGGCCTCTGGCGGCTGGCCCAGCCTGGTTTCAGTTCGGAGACCGATTTTTTTTGTTGTTTACGTGTGTGCGATCCGATCTCTGATTTGGGAAACCAGAGGGAGATAAAAGTAGTGTTTTACGTGGAGTCTGACGCCAAAAAGAGCGCACTCAAGAGTGTGTGGACACACACACACAGACATTTTTAAATAAAACCTTGGTTTTTATCTTATTGCTGGTTCTGTAAAGTAGTTGAGAAATAAAAAGTGTGCTTTCAAAGCGCCTAAGGTAAGAGATGTATTATTATCTTTGATTCTTAAAGCCTCACAGTAGTGGAAGCTTCAGAATCTGGACGGTTGTCAGGCTAGGGCAGTGCTGTCCTATAGAAATACAATGTGAGCTACGAGCCACATACTCAATGTAAGAGAAAGAAATAACTAACATTTTAGTTAATCCATTATGCACAAAATAGCATAAGTTCAATATAAAATTCGTACCAATTAGCTTTTTGGGGGGCACGAAGCCTTCGAAATCGGTCTGTGTTTAACGTTTACAGCTCAGCTATATTAGAACTATCAAGATTTCAGGGACTTAATAGCCACCTGTGGCTAGTGGCGATGTTTTTGGGCTGCATGGGTGTAGGCTGGAGGTCTGGGTCTGGAGACCAGCGGTGCTGGCACCACGTGGGAGCTCATTAGAAGAGCACATTCAGGGCTCCTCTCCCAATCCCCGTCAGATTCTACCTTCTCACCACCGTCCCAGGTGACTGGTATGTACACTGAAGTCTGAGAAGCACTTCCCTGTAGTGACTCAACACAATCCAAGCGACTAGCCTAGACTCGAGCTTCTACTTCGACATGTCGGTTTAGGTATTTTCAAGGCTGCCTCTTAGCTGTGTGCGTCATTTTGTATTTTGGTCCATGATGCTTTTGGTTTTCTCTTTGAGGAAAGGAGGATGAGAATTTTGCCTGGCCACTTCCTACACTGGTGTATTGCAGGGGAAAAAAATGCCAAGTGTGGCAACACCACTTCATGCAGTGGAAGCAATGCACGGCGTTGTTTTTGTTGTTGTTGTTCTTTCCCAGAGCAGCTTTTCTTGAGGACAGAAGTAATGAACATTCACTTCATTAAAAATGTATGGTTTACCTGCTTTTGTCTAGTAGTCTGCTAGACACTGGATGTGGAACTGTGACTACTGAGCAGCCTGCAGTCTCGTGGGGTGTTGGCAGGGTGACAATTGAAACACAGGGTAACGGGCACACGTGGGGAAGAGAGAGCACCCGGACAGGTGAAAGGCTCGGAGGAAAGGCACTGACTCAGGCAGAATCAGCAGTAAGTGTGAAAAGGTGAGATTGGTGGCAGATTGTTAAGGGTTTCCTGTGTGTGATGCCAAGGATTTTAAACAGAAATGTTTCAGAGTTTAGACACAGAAGTGGCAAGTGATGGGGTCCCTTTGTTCTTTACTTCTTTTTTAGGGCACAGAAGTCAGCCCTCTTGCCTGTGTATATAGAAAGCTAAGTAGTGGCAGTCATCAACATCTAACATTTGTTGAGTGTTTAATGTAGACTGGGCACTGTACATGGACAGTTCCTATTAATCTTTGCTAATTTAGCCAGACATAGGCTGGCTAAGTAATTTGGACAAGATCGTACAGGTAATAAGCGGCAAAACTTAGATTTGGAATCAGATCTACCTGACTTGAGAACCTGAGCTTGGATGAAGGATGGCAAGGAGTTGGAGAGAAGTCCCAACCTCACATATTTTGCCCATCAGCAATTTCCTTGATATGTTAATCTGTAAAGGGGGTAGAATCATAGCTTCTGTAGCTCTAATGTACCACCCACATCTAATTTCCCTAAATGATGACTGTTGTCTTTTTAGATCTTTTATTAGCTTTCTATTGTGATATAATAACCACAAATACAGCAGTTTAATACACACTTAACTCTGTTTCCATGGGTCAAGCATCTGACATGGCGTGGCTAGGTTCTCTGCTCAGCATCTCACATGACTGGTATGAAGGCTGCAATCTCATCTGAAGCTTGGAGGCCTCTTCCAGGCTCTTTCAAGTTCTTGTCAGAATTTACTTCTTTGTCGATATAGGACTGAGGACCCAATTTTTTTTTGCTGGCTGCTGGCTGTGGCCACTCTGAAATTCAAGGCCATCCACCATTCCTTGCCACATGGACCTCTCAGGATGGCATCTGCTCCTTTAGGGCAAGCAGGAGAACCTCCACTGCTCCAATCTTTTGACTTCCTTCAATCTCTGACTGTAGTCCCAGATTGAAAGGGCTCATGTACATAAGGTCTGCCTGGATAATCTCTCAACCCCAAGTTAACTAGTCATCCTTAATGACATCTGCAGAAATTTCTTTTGCCGTATAACATGATAAATTACAGGAATTACATCATATTTACATGTTCTCCACACATTCAAGGGAGATTTCATGGGGGCAAGGATCGTCGGGGGTCATGCTGGAATTCTGCCTGCACAGGCCCTGACTGCCAAGCTCTGCCTCCTCTAGTTTGTTACTGAACGATTTTAAGAATCACACAGTAAGAGTTAGAAGTGATTTTACTGACCCTGTTCGCTGCCTGAAATCCTTTCCTTACTCTTCCTTTTCGAACCTGTTAGTTAAGGTACAGCTCAAATCCCACATTGTAAAAATATCTGTCAACTTCTTTTGCTTCTGATTTTTTTTAACACTAATACTGCAATTAATACCATGTTACTTTGTGAAATTACTTTGCACATTTTGAATGGCTAAACTCTTGAGTAATTCTTTGTTCAATTAGACTCAGAATCTGGGGATGGGAAACATTTTGTATACAAACATATTTTTATCTTCCATAAAGCTTCCATGTGTAAGTGGTTAGTTTGCTTAGTTTTTTAGTCCCCCCCTCAATAAAAGGTAGGTTTCCCATTTTG
>VMDR010005809.1:0-49022 GCA_007922815.1 Macrotus californicus | reverse complement strand
TCAGTAACTGGCTGCAGCAGCTTGGTGGCGGCTGTCCACACATCTCCAGTTCTCCCCAGTCTCCACTCTGCCCCACTGTTCGCCCAGCCTCCCACCCCCATTCCTGTTATGTGCCAGGCCCCCGTAGACAGCTGGGTTAGCAACCTGTAGTGTAAGTACATAGAAAAAGACAAGAAGGATGATACATCCCAAGCTTCTAAGAGCCATGTGTCTGGAAGATATTCACTGTTTTCTCATTTACTTCCATATTTTTGAAGACTTGAGAACAAGAATACAATCATGTTTTACTACTACAACTTTACAAAACATTTATTAAGAAATTACAATTATGTAGGTAGAAAAGAAACTAAAAATACCGGAAGAGCACAATAAGTAGAGAACTATGGATTCTTAGAAGGGAGAGGAACAATGTCCAGCTGGGAAAATTCTCCTGGACTAGGTATTAAATCCTCAGTTCCATCCATGATTTAACACCTAACCCAACAGTTGCCACATGGGGACAGGCCACCTCTTTTCCGGGAGGAGATTTCCTAATACAGACAATGACAAAATAGGCAAACTGGAAGGTCAAACGGGACTTGAATATGTGAAACCTGGCACATGGCAGGTCATACTGGGAATCACCCTGGGTTCCAGCTTAGCAGGGAAGCTTCCCCCGGACCCTTTGCCTTCCGGTAGCAGCACTCTCAGCCACCCCCCGGAATTGCACAGCAGTTTACGGTGTTGCTGACGGAAATGGGAACACTCTGAAGAGAAGGAGGGTGGGCCACATGGGAGAGAGGCTATGGCCACAGGAGTGGAGCTGTTCACGAAGCCCCAGTGAAACCAGTCATCTCATCACAGACCTTGGAACATCGATGCCATTGTCACAGCTCAGAGGCCTACAGAGAGGACTGATGTCATAGATGGAAAGACCCCTGAAGCTTTCAATCAGTTATGTGCTATAGCTACAGGATCACAGAGGATAACAGCCGTCAGGAGGGTCTCTGAAGAGAACTTGAAAGAGAAATGCAAAAGAAAATGATGTTTCTGACAGAGCAGCCAGCTGAGAGGGGTCTGCAGAAGGGAGGGTACTGATGTCACCTTCTGAGATGGAAAGTCTTAAAACATAGACTGTCCAGCTAGTCCAATAACAAGGGAGCCAAGCAAGAGAGAAAGAGAGACAGAGACAGACGCATATAGACAGACAGACAGAGAAGTCAGCCAGACATCAGTCTATTGCTCTCTTTTGCTTTTGCTAACACAAACAAATAAGCTAGACCAGGATATTTATCTCTTCAGGATGGGACCGTCGGGCCAGTTGTAGTTTGCCCGCTTCATACAGAGGCCCGGAAAAGCATGACCGCCAACTGGGGAAACCCAGGCACATCTCATCCCTCTCCATCCGCCGTGCTGTAAGACAAGAGAATGTTCAAATGCATAAACACTGTTTAACCACATCGACCTGACACCATGGATGGCGCTGACGACTTTGATCGTCTTAGCTTATTCTCGACAAGAGAGCTTTGTCGCACACATCCTCAGAGGGTTCTTTAATCAAATTTCCTTTTTAATTTTCCCTGAAAACCTGACATAAGAGATTCTCTCACATGGTTCAAAATTCTACAGAAAGCCCTGAAAATAAACTTGGTCAGCTGGAATACAGAAAATAGAAAGAAATTGCTCTTTCTCTTCCATACTGATTTGTAAGGGAAAGAGAAAGGTATAAATCTCAATTTTTAAATCAATAACTACAATTATTTACCCATACTTCCAATTTGCGGCTAGGCAGACAAAATAGCTTTAAAGATTTCTGAAAGAACTCCCTTAGTCTTGGAAGACATTTGGAGGAGATGAATCTGTTAGCTCTTCAGCTCTAGGATCCTATGTTTTATGACAGGAAATTCACTCAAACAGCTGTTGTTTTTAAAATAACTAATTAGCACTACTAAAGCTGGTTACTAAAGTTAATTTGGAAAAAGAAGAAAAAGCCCAGCAATGAAGTAATGAATTATTTCGACCCACGGGATGATTTCTCTGTTATGTATTATTGCTAAATTTTCGATGAGATTGTTTGATTATAAAAATGAAAATAGCCTAAGGACTGAGTGTTTTGTGTGCCATCATTCACCCCATTTTACATATTAGAAAACTAAGTCTCAGAGTCACATGACTTTCCCAAGTTTGCTAAGCTAAAACACAAGGGAGACAGGATTCAGATCCAGATTGATTTCATGCCAAAACTTTCGCTCTTATTCACTGTACCATATTAAGTCTCCAGACTTAAGGATAAGCTTTCCTATCGGAACAAATCAATTTTCATCACTCCCCTTGATTAATCAATTTACTGATAGACCAAAGAATCTCTATAACAAGATTCCAATAGGTTAATAGGAGCCAATTTTCCCCATCGTTGTCCAACCTGCCTATTTTAATATATGCTTATGTTTCTCTATATGTGATATAGTTCATGTACAAAGAATCAGCGATCTATAATTATTTTGTTCAAGCCTCAAACACAACCCACTTTTAAGAAAATTCTGAGAAGCGGGTGTCTAAGGCCTCCTACCCACGTCCCATGCGTGGCTATATCACCAAACCGACAGCACATTCCTTTGACAAAGAGTATGTCACTTTCATACCTAATAGCTAAATAGGATTGATATGATACCAAACAAATGCCTTTCCATTTGGGAGAATTTATACTTGAGAAAGCCTGTTTCCCTCGGAAGCCTCCATTTATCCATCAGGATGAATCATGGGGATGGGTTAGAAGGCAGTCCCCAAAGAGAGGATTTGCTCACCTGCTTTGATTTGTTGGGCTTTCAACTCTGAAAAGTATACCTGTAGATTAAGCGTGTGGATTATCTCCTCAATGTCCCCTTGGTTTTGTTCACTTCAGCAGGAGAAGAACACAGCGGTGTTTAGGCTCAACTCATCTCTAAATGGAACGTGCCAGTCAGATCCCAAACATTTACCAAGAAGGCGCACTCTGAGCCCAGTCCTATTACTTTAAACAGAAACATTGTTTGGCCAGAAATGACTTCAGGACAGAATTCCAACATTCACTGTGGCTACAAAGAAAGGATTCTATTTTGGCCAGCAAAGGCTTCCCAAAACACATTCCTCGCCATCCATGGGAAAGGAGTGAGTGCCCCCTGGTGAAAATGTGGGAAACGTTTCCATATGTTATTTTTGGCTGCCAGGAAGGTGCAGCTGTCTTCCCGGTAAAAATATACTCGGCTAGGAGCACTCATTTCCTTGAGGAGAATGGGCACCCCTTAGCGCTCAGGCTCGAGGGTGTAGAAAAGAAGCCCAAAGAGAGAGAAGCCAGCAGGCAGTGCAGAGGGTGGGCCCTCGAGTTAAGTGCTGGAGACCATGGGGGACTGGTTTTATTTTTCAACACCTGGGCTGGATGGTCTCTTTCCGTCCCCTCCAAATCTGCTCTCCACGCGTCTCCCATCCTGCTCTGGGCCCTGAGAAGCTGACTTTTAGGTACTCCTAGTAACACATCCCCTCGCCCTCTGGCTTTTAGTTGGGTTCAACCAAGGGAAGACACCAGCCCATGATGGGAGGGTAGAAGGAGAGGGACATTGGGTACTGATTCCCAGGATTCGCTCCTCACCAGTCCAGGTTGGAAGGGGGGGTGTACCCCTCAACCCATAGTCTCAGCTCTGTCGGACCGCTCCCTCCTATACCTGCAACTCAGTCTAGGGTCTGGTGACCCCTCCCTTCCGAGGCTCCTTCAGGCTTAGAGGTGAGATAACAGCTCACTGCTGCTGGTCTGGGGCACTTCACCATTCTTTGTTGGGTTTCCTTAATCCTACCCACAACTTTGTTTAAAAAAAAAAAATCCATGCCATTCACATGCCCTCTTAGCCTTTGTGAGTGTGCCCTCTCTTTTCCATGTATTCCAAAATTTCTGCCATAAGCATCTGTCCCTATGCAACTTCAGGGATGCCCAAGGCTGCTGGTAGTCCCAAATTCCTACCCCACCAGTTCCCACCAAGGGGACTGGGGTGAGGCAAGA
The DNA here is from genome assembly GCA_007922815.1 of Macrotus californicus. Lineage (NCBI taxonomy): Eukaryota > Metazoa > Chordata > Mammalia > Chiroptera > Phyllostomidae > Macrotus > Macrotus californicus. Next base: position 45,013 of record VMDR010005809.1, on the reverse strand, counting down.
AGAATCACAATACAGGACTCTTGTTTCCAGGGTCTCGCTTCACCACCCCATGCTCTCATGCTTTACTTAGCCCACGGCCACCCTTTTAACTGGAGCTGCTGGCTTCCACTGCATTTCTGTGTTTTGAACAAGAAAAAGAAAGGCTCTGTTTATGTTCAGCCTTCACCTATCTCACCAGGAGGGAAGGAGTACAAGTTGTTCTGACAGGAGGAATCTAAAAGATTAAACAAACAGCAGACTGGTTCTGTGGGTCGGGAGTTGGCAAGACTGGGCGCTTTGCAAACCACAAGAACAGAAGGGCAGCCCTCTGGGTCGGCTTCCAGGGCAGGCAGCCCAGGGCTCTGTTTTGGACAAGAGAACACAGACCTAGTTGGACCCTGCCAGTTACACCTGTCCTCCGAACATCCAAACTTCGTTCATTTCATCTGTTATGAAACTGGCATTCAAGACTTCACCTACATGCCTTTTGATGCTGTGAGTGATGATGAAGGGTAGAGCATGGGCTTAGACTCCAAAGCTGGCTCAACCCCCAGATCCAGTCCTTTTACTGTATGACAAGGGACAATTTTACTTACCCTTACTGAGACAACTGTCCTCAACCATCAAATGGAGATAATGTTACCGACAACCTAGGGTGGTCTTAGTACATGACGTGCACCATCCTGGACACAGAGTTGGCACTCAGCGAAGATAATTTTGCTTCTTCCCTTCTGCTTGCTGAGGCATTGAAGCGTTCCACATCTTCCTCACAATTCAACAATTAGATCATCAGGAAGAAAATTCCTAAGAACCAACACAGAGATCGAATTGTTCTGCACTGAGGACATTTTTTTTTCTTGCTTTCTTTCACATCTACCCAGGATTGAGTACACTAGGGATAATAAAATTAATGATGGAAGGACTCATAATTATTGAAGGCTCAAATTATTGAGGATTCATAATTATTGAAGACTCATGAATTATTGAGGATACAACAGGCACTGTGCTGAGACGTTTTAAGGTTCATGTTTATCAAAGATATAAGTATACATATTTAAACAAAGTATTACATGAGTTTATACAAAACTGAGCATCTCCCCGCCCTTTCCCCCACTCTATCTCACCAGAAGCCGCCACTTGCAATGCTCTGAAGAGGTTATTTGGGTATTTACTGTCACGTCCCTAAACATACTTCAGATCACTTCTTTAGCAACAATTTAGCTTTTGCTCATTCCCCTGGCCCTCGCCACACCTTTCCTAGGATAGTTTTCCTTCCCCAACTTCCCTATAACTATTCTGTAATTTTGCAAGATCAAATTCAGTGTTGACATTATGATTAGGTCAACATTGTTCCGGCTGAGTCATGAGCAAACAAATGATTATTTTTCTTTCCTATACATACATTTTAGTTTCCGCAGAGATAATTGTCGTGCTTTCCTATTTGTGTGTGTGTGTGTACATGCATGAACTTATCACCAATTCAACTTCAACCTCTCTGTTATTTGTCTAAACCTCTTTTCACAATATTTAGATGATCAGATATTCTATCCATTTCCTATTCTGGACAAATTATTCCCAGTGGTCTCTGCTACCCTCCAACTGAACTCATTGTCCTTTAGGCCTAGTGCATAGCTACTGACCTAGGATCTCCCCTGAACATCTTCCTGTGGATTCCCTTTGCCTCTCTCTTGTGTTGGATCTCTTCCTTCCAGACACCCCTTTTTTCCTCTTTGTTGGTTTCTTCCCTCAGTTGAATGGAGTGTACCCTTTAGTAGCTTCTCGAAAAAGAACACGGGGGAGATAAAATTTTTTTTTTTACTTTGCTTACCAAAAACACAGATTCTTGTTTGATATGTTGGCTGTGTATAGAATTCCAAGTAGAAATAAATATTCTTGAAATTCTGAAGGCATTTCTCCACCATCCTTCAGCATTATAGACACTTCTCCATCATCCTTCAGCATGTATTATGGTTGCTGAGCAGTTTAAAATCATTCAGAGTCTGGTCCCTTGTGTGGCACTAGTTCTCTCCCTCTTTTGTCCCCAGTATTCTGAGGTATGTGTGTCTGATGTAGATCTAATTCCATCCACTGTGCTGATAACCCAGGTGCTTTCCTTGTCTGGGAATGTACCCTTCATGTCTGAGCAATGTTCTTCAATTGTGTCTCCCTCCGTGATCTCTTTGAGGAACTCCCATTGTTCAGATATTGGACTTCACCTGTGATTTCTCTAAACCTTCTTACTCCCTATCACTTCATCTTTTTACTCCACTTTCTAGGAGGTTTTCTTGGCTGCATCTTTGCCTCAGCTTAATTTTCAGACCCTCCTGCCGAATTTCTCATTTCTTCATATTTTTCGTTGTCGAGAGCTCTGTTTTGTTTTCAAAACGTTTCTAAAAGCATGCTCTTCTTCCTTTGCAGATGCAATAGGAATAGGGTTTCTTTGTCTAATGTCTTGTCCGTGCACCGTTCCTTTTGTTACTACATTGTCCTGCTATTGTTTTTACTCATTTCAATTTCTATCTTTCAATGTTTAAGCTTTCTCTTATGTCAGGTTTTTCAGATGTCTGCTCTATTTAAGAATGTGGAGAGAAGATGGTCTAGAAAAAATGTTTCATTGGACCATGGTTGCTTACACCTTTTTAAAAAATTTCCTTTTAACACATACGTGCAAAAAAAAAATAAAAACAAAATATGACTAGACCACCTTCTTACACCATGTACAAAAATAAACTCAAAATGGATCAAAGGCTTACATGTAACACTGGAAGCCATAAAACTCCTAGAAGAAAACATAGGCAGTAAACCCTCTGACAGTTCTCTTGGCAATATTTTTTTGATATATCTCCTCAGGCAAGGGAAACAAAAGAAAAACAAATGGGACTACATCAAATTAACATTTTTTGCACAGCAAAGGAAACTATCAACAAAATGCAAAGATCCAACATCCTACTAAATGGAAGAAGGTATTTGCTAATGATAGATCTGATGAGGGGTTAGTATCCCAAGCTTATAAAGAACTCATACAACTCAACACCAAAAAAAGCAAATAATCCAATTAAAAAATGAGCAGAGAGTCTGAATAGACACTTCTCCAAAGAAGACATACAGATGGCCAGCAGACATATGAAAAGATACTCCATATCACGAATCATCAGAAAATTGCAAATCAAAATCACAATGAGATACCACCTCACACGTCCGAATGGCTATCATCAATAAATCAACAAACAACAAAAATTAGTGAGAATGTGGAGAAAACATGCTTTGTTGGTGAGAATGCAGATTGGTACAATCACTGTGGAAAACAGTATAGAAGTTGCTCCAAAAATTAAAATTGAACTATCTTATGACCCAGCAATTTCACTTCTGGGTATATATCTGAAGAAGTCCAAAACATTCATTAAAAACAATATATGCATCCCTATGTACATTGCAGTGTTATGTACAACAGCCAAGCTATGGGAGCCACCCAAGTTCCCATCAATAGACAAGTGGACTTGGGCACAAAAAAAGGAAGAATGGCATCTTACCATTGGTGACATCATGGCTGGACCTAGAGGGGATTATGCTAAGTAAATTAGGTCAGACAGAGAAAGACAAGTGCTATATGATTTCACTTACAGGTGGAATCTAAAGAACAAAGTAAATGAACAAGCAAAACAGGAACAGACTCATAGATACAGGGAACAGACGGATAGTTGCCTGGAATGGGGTTGTGGGGTGGGGCTGGGTGACAAAGGTGAAGGGATGGAGAAGTAAAGGTTGGTAGCTACAACATAATCAGGGGTGCATAAAGTACAGCATAGAAAACATAGTCAATAATATTGCCATAGCTCTGTACGGTGCCAGGTGGGTGCGAGACTTCTCAGGGGGTCACTTTGTAAATTATATAAATGTCTAATCACTATGCTCTACACCTGAAACTGATATAAATTAAGACTGAATGTCAACTGGAACTGAAAAATAAAATTTTAAGAAAAAAAATACAATTAAACCATAAAAAAGAAAATGTATCCAGATATTTCCAACTGTCCTCCAGGAAGCAGATTTTTCCGTCTGGGCATTCTACGTCTACCCTCAAAACTACAAAGTTGTTGATCTCACGTGGAGTTCTTGGAAACTAACTATAAGTCTGTTCATCTGTTCTTCCTTGCTTTCAACTGCATCACCCAAAATAAACATGTACTTAAGTAAAACGAAGTGGAATAAAAAGGCAATCACCCAGAGAAAAACAAATATTGCATTGTGCCCACACAAAATGGAAACTCTCTCTGCACTCTGCAAAATACAGCTAACAACTTTATTATACATCCCTGTCTCTTTCAGAAGAGAACTGTCGGAGTAGAATTCAACAGACCAGTCTCCATGACCAGATGAAATAGAACCAGGGTCCGGAGACAAAGTGCGCCTACATTTTATTTCCTCCGGCCCCACCCCCTACCTCCCTATAGTGAGGCAGGAAAAAAAAGAATAATTTACAGGAAGGAAAGCGACCCGGTAGACCATCAGGCTCTGAGAATCCTTGAGAGTCATGCAAGTCAAAATCAAAAATCTGGTCTTTGTCCTATGCTCCATAAACAGGTCTTGTAACAGTCTGAGTAACAGCCCTCTGTGCACAAGCAGACACAGAAATCAAGCAGGCAGCATGGTTTCATCCTCGTACTCAGGGAGTAATCAGGCTGAGTTTAGTGTAGCAGGTGGACTTTTGAAATAGGTAACAGACAGGATCTTGGTTACTTCGTAAACTATGGAAATTCAAATTTGTTGCTGTTGTTAGCTTAACAGGTCTCTGTTAGTACGGACTAGAATTATCTTCATAGAATGAGATTACCTTACCTTCAGATTTCACTTCCGGAACAGGGCGGTGCAAGCACTTAGCACAAGAAAGTACACCAAGTAACCTGCTCTTTTTTTTTTTTTCCATCTGTAGTAAATGTACTTTGATTTTTCCTCCGTACTTGGGGAGGTGGGGGAACACATTATCTTATTTTTGATGTGCATAACTAGAGGAATTCCTTAAAGCTTAGGGTGGGAAGCGGGCAGTGAAAGGCGGGTGGTTGATTCTTTTGTTTGGTTTTTATTGTGCATGACTAAATGTATTAGACATGTTGGATCCCAAAGAATATGTGTCTGTGAATCACAGCGCTGTTGAATTTGTATGTGTTTTGCCTACTAATTTCAGTTGACCTCTGCAGATCCGAAAGGCCGCCCTACTAACATGGTGTCTGAATTACTTTAATAGAATTAGGGACAGAGCATGCTCCTCCGCAAGTCTTCTGTAAGAAACAGAGCATTCTTTCCCAAAGTCTTTATATATGATTATTTTCTGTGATTGGCGTTTTCTTTACAAACAAAGTAGGAAAAGAGCAGGGATGGGGAATAGAAAGCATGGCACAGGAAAGGGAGTGACGAAGTAGTAGGTTTTAGAAACGACTCTTTGTAGCCTAGAATAAACTACAAGTACAAGCACATTTTTTAATTTAGTCTTTTCAACAAAAAGGCACTGAACCTCTACTATGTGGAAGGGGTGTGGCTTGAGTAGGTCATGCTCCCCATGTTCACTGGAAAGCTACTGATTCAAAGGACAGACCATTTTTTAAACAGATGGGTTGGTTTTTCTTCGTTGGTGGATGGAGGGGTAATAAAGCATTGCACTGGGCTACTACTAGACACCGGAGGAAGAAATTTGAATGTCAGAAGGTTTTCATCAGCTTTCTTGTCCTTCCTCGGGAGAACAAAAATGAGATTGACGTAATTGCAGGGGTATGATACATTTCTTCCTTCAGATCTCAAAGTGTTTTTTAGTGAAGATCTGTTATTGAGAGACATGATTATTTAGGGGGGAAATCCTCGAAAATGTCTTTGCTCCATGTTTGAAAATCACTCGCTAAGAGGATTCCTGCCAGCTTTATTGCTAGGCACACAAAGCCAGGTGCTTTGAGTTTTAAAACAAAGGTAATGTGGTACATATTAGAGGAATTCCCTGGGCCGGAAGTAAGGGGTGTGACTGTGCGCCTGGTCCCCTTCTGCTGCGTGACCTTGAATACATCATTTTCTTTCTCTATGCTTTGGTTTCCCCATTTGCAAAAGAAGAGCTTTGGACTAGATCATCTTTAAGGCCCCAGCAGCCCACAGAAATCTGAAGACTACATTTGTTCCTGCCAGCCAGCCAGATATCACTCTGAATGGTTGTGTTTCCCCATCCACATAATTGAAGATATTTTATACCTGAAGTTACAATTTCATCACTTACCTACCCCATATCATTTAAGGTCTCCTCGCTCTGCTTTGAAGTTCAAAGAAAGGGAAGACTCTGTATAATGAGAACAGCCCCTTTGAAATGCTCCCTGCGCAGCTGCAAGCTCTCAGACCCTGCGCGGTGCAGGCGAGGAGGCTATTGTGCAGATGCTCCAAAGAGCGTCTGTAGCAAGAACATTTCCATGGGTCTTTACTGTATTTCTTCTATTATTCATAGAACACAATGTAAATGAAGCCATAAATTTTACCCCCCACACTAAATGTAGAAAGAAGATAATGGAAATTGTGAATTATAAATGAATCACTGTTATTGTAATTCCTTAAGGATTCTGATGGAGATGATTAAATTCATGCGAAGACACAGATTCTAAACTTTTAAATCTGAGTCCTCAGTAATGCCGCCTGGAATTGCACAAGGAATGGAACAGAGATGATCTTGGTTTCTGCATTTACCTGCCAAACGATCTCGCCAGAGGATCTGCCAATGCCTGGGCAGGTCACCTTAGGAAAGATGAAGCATTCATTCCTGGGGAAGGGGAGACAGTTGCAAAACGCAGGTGCCTTCCAACTATTCAGACATATTGCTCAGGATCCTAAACGCCAAACAGTTGAAACCTTCGACCCTAAGTTCTTGGAATTTATTTTTTCTTTTAGAAAACTCAAGGGTGGTATTGGCAGGGGAATGGGGGGGGTGGGCAGGCAGAATAATTGGGAGTCATTGTCTTTTTTTTTTTAAACAAAAAAATGACCCAGTGGCCTAATAAAGTCAAGGATGCAGACATCTTCCTGTCTAAATTTGTTTTGGTAACAAGGATTCTGGTCAACAGTTACTGTCTCAACCACAGCCCACAATTCTAAATAGTGATGGTGGACTACAGGATTTACTAGCTGTCCTGGTTTTAATGATAGAAAGTGATTAGAAATACTTTGATGACCTGAGACAAAGCCTCTGGAAAATTTCAACCTCTATCCACTTTAGTCTTACGCAAGGCTTTTAAAAGGTTACAGCCCCCCCCTCCAAAAAAAAAAAGAGATTTGAGATGATCTTCAACAGTTCAAGTGTCATTCTGAAAAGCTGTCATTTGCAGAACCCCAAAATACATATTTTTGACATTTTTATACTACCAAATATGCATGAATAGATAAATATATGGGCACAGGCAGACTTGGGTTCAGTGGCTGTTTTCCACTATCAAACACAAAATAATTTAAAATTCAGTATATATGTGATTATATATGTGTGTGATTATGCAGGGTGTGAAAGGCATGAGTGGAGATTCTCCAGAAAAAATGCTAATATCCACCAAAATGTAGTCAATGCAAGATGAGCTAGGAGTTTCTGAGCAGCCAAAATCCCCTCCCTGATCCTCACCATCCTTTTCTGTGAAACAGAAAATTTGGATTAGGTGGTCTCTAAGGTAACTTCCAGGTCTAACTTTCTCAGTTCTTGAATAGGAAGCAAAATGAAATGCAAATTTCTTAACTTTATGGGGCCTGGGCTTTGAGGTATGTTAGAGACTGGGGTCCTGAAGGGACCGATGTTATGCCACCCCCAAATATGCCTTGTGAGATATCGGTTTTAAGCTGGTTATTAAGAAAGAAAAAACTCAGAAAGAATCCTGGACTCCCCACCACCCCCTTTTCCTGCCTAAGAGATTCAGAGGAAAGGCCTGCTCCAGCTAGGAAATCTTCACCTTAGCAGTAGATAGGAAGGTTCCAAGCACAGGCCTATTCACTAGATTTCCCCTCCCCACCCCCATGTCCCCTTGTTTCTGGGCTGCCTAACAGGGATTTGCCTGCCCTTTGTGTTCTGCAATTCCTCAGCTACCTGTAAACTGCCCCCTTTCCCCTTTGTCCATAATTGTATATAAGCCCCTACAGTGCAATGTGTTTGGGGTCTTATCTCTCACAATGCCTCTAGCATGTACGTTCATAGTAAACTTTGTACATTTTCCCCTATTAATTCTTTCTCTCTCTCCCTGCCGCCCCCACCCCCCCACCCCCCCACCCTGACTGTTGTGGCTCAATGGATTGAGTGCCAGCCTGCGAACCAAAAAAAGATCACCGGTTCGATTCCCAGTCAGGGCACATGCCTGGGTTGTGGGCCAGGCACTGGGTTGAGGATGAGAGAGAGGCAACCAATCAATGTATCTCTCATACATCAGATGTTTCTCTCCCTCTCTGACTCTTTTCCCCTCTCTCTAAAAAATCAATAAACAAAACCTTTAAAAAATTAAGAATCTGTCTCTGTGAATTCAATTCTTAGCCCAGCTAGAAGTTACAAGATGGGAGGGAAAATTGTTTCTTATCCCCCACACCTCCATCCTCTGTCTTGAGGACTGAGGAGAGTGCTGAGCGTCTTGAATGGGGGCCGTCCATGAGGGGCTGGGCTAAAAGCGGTATCGAGGGAGACAGATGAACAGGAACAAATGCCCAAAGTTTATTATACGAGTATGCCTTCAGCGGTCCCTAAGACTATGCAGCCCAAAGGGGCTTTGGGCAGTTGAGGTTTGTCAACGTAAGAAACGGCCAAAGCTGTAAGAATTTTTATGAGTGTATTTGAGCCAAACTGATGACATTTGCTGGGACGCAAAATCTCCCCAGATTGAGAAAACGCTCCAGAGACTGGCAGTTTTGCACCTTATTTTATATAACACAAGGAAAGGGGGCAGAAAGGGGTTGCGTGAAATCCATTAGTGCAGATTAAAGAGGAAGGAGCAAGCAAAGTGAGGAGATCTCTGGGACTGGATAAAAAATGAATAGACACATAATACAAAAGTGAACATAAGACAGTTAACAGTTAATAATTAACATGATAACAATAACAGTGAGGGGTTTTTCTGGTGGGAGATGGTGCCCTGAGGGGTCTGGAGACAGGAAACTTCCCTGACATTCCTATGTTATCTTAGATGCAAAAAGACAATAAACAGGCTCAATTAAGGTAAAGATTGACCTTTGTCCAGGAAGATGTGGGCCTAGGACTGGACTGCCCACCGTGACCCACTTTGAGTTAGGAAGATTCTATTTCAGACCATCCTGCGTGGTCATTTTTGGTCTCCGAGTGTGTAGGGCCCACCACGCAGGTCTCCCCTGAGCTTGTCAGGTTTAGTATGGGACCCTTCTTCGTCCACAGGTTTATATGCCATTTTAGACAAAGGAATGTCTAAAGGGCAGGGATCTGGGACTTTGAGGGAGAAATAGGTAGCCAAGAGCCAGTGAACCCGGGACGCAGAATGAGAGGTAACAAATCCAGCAGAACGAGCTTTGCATGGATCCCTCCTGTCTGCCATACTTGGTTCAAATTAGGCTACAGGGAAAATCCTCAAGGTGAATAGGCTAAGATTTAAGATTCCCTTCCTCGGGCAGGCCTTTCCATCTGAATTACCTCACCCACCCAAGGAAAGGAGGAGGGTCAAAGGCTCTCTGGGAGTTTTGTGCCTTAGCAACCTGCTTACAATCAATATCCCAAAGGGCACACTGTGGGGGAGTCAAAACTTTGTTCTCCTTTACTACACAGAGCCAAGTTTGGGACACAAAAAACGTCGCTGCAGCCAGCTGCTAGCCAAGAGCAAAGGGAAGAACAACTAGGGACCCAAAGACCCAACTGGCACAGCTCCTGGGTGCTGCCATCCATGGTGCACAGTGACATGGATGCTCAAGTGGATGCAGGGCAGTGCCTTAGAGAAACTCACATCTGGTTCACACCAGCCCTTCAGGGTGACTTCCTTCGGCCCAGAGCCCACCCATACCTCTCCTTCCTTGTGGACTCTGCCGACAACTTCAGGGTATTCGAGAGCACCCAGGCAAGAGCACAGAATTTTGCAATTTTGACAGTATTTAATGGGTGGATCCAGTTACAGAGGTGTTAGGAGAGCTGACAGGGCCATCAGTCAACGAGGAGGCAACCTGGAGAGTGGCAGGGACAAGGGGACAAAGACAAGAAGCCATGTTCCCAGAGCCCAGGTGCTCCCTCCAGGCTGGACCCAGAAGGGAGTACTATCTGCCTGCCAGGAGTTGGAACCACGGGGATGATGCGGCTGCTGTCGGAGATACCCTGGAAGCAGAGAGAAAAAGAGCAAGAAATGCCCTGATATCTTCCTCCTTTTGCCTCCTACCCAATGGGGGTGCCACCGCGCCTTGGACAAACCCACCTGGAGGCCAGATGGGCCAGAGAGCCTGAGAATGGAGGTGGCAGTGGAGGTTGACCCTGAGCTGCAGAGCAGAGCACAGAAGGGCGAGAGGTGGTCTCAGAGCAGACAGGTGATGACTTGCACACCTGGGCAATGTCTTCTCGCGGTAGGAGCCAGGAGTTTCCCTTGTACACAACTCCCCGCCTTCCCATTCCTACAGGACCTAGGCTTTTCAAACTCAAAACCCAGAAGAGACTCTCTTCTCTGAATTTCCTCTAAGATGGTGGAGATGGAATGTCTGGCTGACTGCAGGGAGAGGTACCGAGAGCTGGAGAGAAATGCAAGGTACTGAAGACACTTGGTTAGTACGCACTTTGAGGATGTTACACCATCGTGTGCTCTCACTGCTCGTGGCCACTCTTCTAGGCTTGGGGGCCTGGTGCTTGTTACAATAAGCCCTGGACTGAGTTTCCCATCATTGCCTCCAGGGACTAAAATTCATTTTTACATGTAGACAAAGTCCTATCAACGGTCCTCACCCAATGGTTATATTTAATGAATGTCAAAATAGACAAATCATTATTTCTCATCAAATACGCTTCATCTACCTGTGTGAGTATCCCAGACATAGCCCATATGAATTCTTTACATATTCCATTTTGATAAAACTAGGAGACAAAAGCCAGTGACTTACCCCTCGAAATGACCTAAGCAGAAGTTCTGTTCCGCCCTTGTTTCTTAGTCATGGCGTTGGGTCACACTTCCACAGAACATTTTCCTTCCATTATATGACTCACGCCTGTAATTACCCATACACAGTCTGTTTTTCCCTGGGCTTTTAAGCTCCAACTTTGTAGGGACTGCGTCAGTGTGAGTCAGCAAAATATCCCTAGTTCCATAGTCCCTGGCACATAGCAGACATTTCCTAAGTATTTCTGGGATGAATGGGTAAGTGCATGAATAAAGGCAACTCACAGGACTGTCTCCGAGGATGCTGGAGAGATAGTTTCCTTTTTGGAAAGACGGTTTTTCATGTAGACAAAGAAGGAAGTGCAAAAGATTTCATGGGCCCCAAATTATCGCCTGCAGGCCTGCCTTGATTACCAGGTTTTCTGCACAGATTCACTGTTCAGGGTTCACGAAAGTTGTCTCCAAGGAGCTCCTGTTAAGTAGTTCTTACTTAAGTGGCATATTTAGGCCATATCCGAGGAGGGAGTAGTTGACCAGGATGAACTGAACATTCTGAGGTTATTGGAGCGTTCGGGATTTAGGCTTGGGAATAGCAACTTCAATTAAAATCATTCTTTCCAAGTACAATTTGCAAAATGTAATTTTTATGTCTGACTCTGTCTTCAAAAATCTTTCACCTTTTTATGACATTCCCATAATTACTTTTTGAGAGGAAAGTTTCCTTTACCAAAAACTACAGGTTTCTGAAAAAAATCAGTGATTCCATCCCCAGTCCTGCAGTTCTTAGACTAAGATAAAACAAAGGTCTAGCTTATACCAGTCAACGGATGGGTATGCAGGAATTTACAAACCACCTAAAGTGTTAAAATAGGAGTAGACAAGGAAGATGTCCCCAAGCAGGACAGCCCCTCCACCCCATTGCAGATTTTTTTCAATCGCCAATCCTCTCCCTGGAGATTCTGGTTCCGTGGGAGTGGACTGGAGCTCCAGAATCCGCCTCATAAGCTTCCCCAGGTGACAGCAATGATCAGATAGTTGGGGTTCGACTAAGCTGCCTTCCAGCTCTGACCTTCTAAGTGCCTCAACCTTTCCATCCGCCAGAAGCCCTTGTCCCAGCAGCCCCTGCTGGGTAAGGGACCGTCAAAGGGCAAGAGTTCTCCCCGGACAGTGTTCACGTGGTGCTTCTGTCAGCGATGGCAGGAGCCAGTGCTCACGGAGTGCGTTCTACACAGTCCAGCTCTCAGCACGTCCCTGACCGAGCAAAGGGCTTTGCGAACACCACCTTAATTTTGCAGGACCCTCCCAGGTACTTTCTGTCTGTCTGTCCGTCTATCTATCTATCTAATTATAGATAGATAGATAGATAGGCAGATAGATATATCTACAATTAGATAGATATACAATTAGATATCTATATACAAATATATACAAAATATAAATACACAATTAGATATATATATTAAGGGGGCTGTGGGTGATAATCATATCCACTATACCGGAGTGCAATATAACAACCTGTATATTCAGTGTAAAAACCCGTCTCCTACAAATGAGGCAGCAAAGTTTAAAGAGGCTGAGGAGCTTACCCAAAGTCCTCTAGCTTGGGAGTGGTGAGAGCAGGGTTTGAACTTTTTTGCCCTTGGTCTTCCAGCTTCCTCCTTCTCCAGTACTTCAGACTGAAATGTTGCGGCCAAGGAAACTTTCTAATGTACCATGGATTTCACCATATTCCATTGCGAAGAGCGTGGAGCTCCCCGTTCACCTGGAAAGAGGCATCAATAGAACAGTTCTTCAGAGTTTTGAAAGAGGAAACATGAGAGAGTCCCAGACTCTATAAAGTCACAACCTGTGGGAGTCCTTGCAGAAAATTCTAGAAGGTCAAGTTCTAGGGAACTCCTGATTTTAACTGTCAAAGAAGTAGGAGAGAAAACAAAAAAAAACAAGAATAAAACGATTTATTTACTCAGAGTGGTATCATGAATTTATACACATTGTTCAAACCCAATACTGCGAGGCTTTTGGTGAGTTTGTGGTTGACATCTTCATTCTGGATGATCAAAAACATGCTTTAAAATGACCATGTATATATCATTTTAAATTTAAGTAACTTAGAACAAATAAGATTTTGACAGACCGAGGTATTTGTAAGATACACGCCCCCTTCCAAAGGATAGCAATATGAAGGGAAACTGAGTTAATTCACGGAGCAGACAGCAAGGATGGAATTCCAACAGAAAGGAGTCTCTGGGTCCCCTGTAACTCCCAACTGGGAAACTCCGTAAAGATGACTGCAGGACATCCAGATGTCAGGGCCCTTGCCAGAGAGAGAGTCCTGTCCTAAGCCTGTGGTCGCTGCGCTCTGCTCTCACTGCCTCCCCTCTGACTCCAACAGGCCAGGCTCTTTCCTGCCTGGAGGCCTTTGTACATGCTGTTCCCTCGACCTTAAACGTCTCCCCCGAGAGCCCTGCATGCTTGCCTACCCTGTCTCTCAGGTGCCTGCTTAGATGGCTCTTCCTCTGGACACCTGCACTGACTCCAGACCGCTAGGTCACTCTGCTGCCCTCCATACATCCTGCACCTGTTCCTCAGCAGCCCTTATCACCATTGGAATTAGCATCTTAGGTACTTAGCTCATGTCTGTCTTCTCCACTAAACTCTAAGCTCCATGAGAGCAGAAATGACAGCATATTTATCATGACTGGCTACCTATTTTGTAAGGCCCGGTGAAAAATGACAACGTGAGGCCTCTTGTTTGAAAGTTATAAAGACTCTCAAGTCAACAACAGAACGTTAAATGAGGCACAGGACCCTCCTAAGCACTGCGGGCTTGAGCAGGTGCCCAGGGCCCTGGCTTGCAAAGCTGGCTCTGATCTTTATTGTTCACCAGTCTATTCTCAGATCTCAGCACAGGCCTCTCGGTACGTGGTAGGCGCCCACTAAATATGTGTTTACTTGTGAGTAGCTGGAGTGCAGGATTTCTGGGGCCTTCTCCTCTTCTTTTGTTCCATCTGCCGCCTGTCACTTTGGGCTGAGAACGTGATTCCTGCCCTGGCCACTCCTTGGCAACCAGCTCTGCCCAAGAAGTTTACAGGCGAGAAACTTCTCCAGCAGCCTCATCCAGGGCCCCCAGGATAGATTCCTCAGAAGTTGATGCAGAGAAATGTAGTTTATGTTTCCTTAAAGGAGACTCCAGTGCATCCTTCAGTGAACAGTTCTTGAGGAGAAGGGAAAATCAATGCTGTCAGATAGCATTGCCTTGTCCTGAATAACCCTGACGCCGCCCGTGACTTACCGCAGAGGGTATAATTGAAGTGAGGATAAACTGCTCACCGTTTCAAAGTCTACTAAATTGAAACCGTTCTTTCTGTTGACACATGCTTGGGAAGCTGTAGATAATGTGATTTAAAATAAATACACTGGCCCGGGAAACATATATAATTGAAATAAATACAGAATAACCCAGCGAGTCCACAGGCAGTTGGGTAAATTAACCCCTTGCATAGCAGGTGATGTGGCACCTGCACAGGAAGGAGAAGAGGGCACTGAGTAAATGTGGGGGAAAAGGGCGCACATCGGCAAATGAGGTGGACATTTGCAGATGCTGAGTTTGTGGAGACCTGGCCTGGGTTTGTGCAGAACAATCAAGCCAGGTGATGAAGCCTCTCTTGTCTCTCTCGCCATGCAATTCTGTTGAGTCAATATTAAGGGCTCCTGACACCCCAGGGCAACAGCTGCAGTGGATTTTAAAAAGGGAGGGGAGAAGAAGGGAAAAGGGAGAGGAGAGGGAGGGGAGAAGAAGAGGGAGAGAGAGAGAGGGACAGCAGCAAAGAATTAGTTTCTATCCTCTGATGGTTCCCAGGGAACAATAAGGGCAAAACACCTAAAGCTACACTGAAATGATTTTATCAGAGCCCTTCTGAGCAATGCTTGGATGTGTCATTTCTCAGTCAGGCTGTACCTGAAGACCCCAGGGGGTGGCTACCTATCAGTTAGGTCTCCATCAGAGAAGCAGCACCACCATGAGTGATAGGACAGGTCTGTTACAGGACTTAGGTCATTGGTGACCACAGGAGCCAATCGGGTAGTATCCTGTGAAGGTCTGTTGCCCTGTGTCTGGTCCTGAAGTCAGCAGGCTCAGCCATGGCAAAGGGAAGACAGACCTGAAGTAAGGGTAGATACAGCCAAAATGGAGCCAGAAAACATAAAGGTGGAACCAGAATGGGTGTCTGGCTGTCACAGGACCCCCATGGGTCTCTCACTACCTCCAAGCCTCCAGCATCATTGATACAGGTGACCTGGCTAGGGCGCTGGTGGCCTCGTCAGCAGTAAGGTGCCTGCTTTTGCTGAGCTTCCATTCTAGGTGTGTGTGCAGGCATGGGGTAAAGGTGGTGGGAGGGGAAAGACCATGAATTCGATAGCAGTAACATAAAAGAATAGGTAAAATGAAAGAAATATTACAGAATTAAGTAGCAGAGGACAAATCAGGGCTGGAGAGTACCCTCAAGCTGGGATGGTCAGGAAGGAAGGTAATATTTGAGCTGTGATCTGCATGATAACAAACCTACCTTATTCTCTAGGAAAAGAGTAAATGCAAAGGTCCCAAGTCAAGAAACCAGCATGGCTCATGGAAGTACAGCCGCATCTTAGTCAACAAGGGGGAACATGGTCAAAGACAAGGCTGGAAAAGTAGGTAGATGCCAGATGGCATTGAACCTTACTGGGTGGTCCTGCATCCCATAAGGAGTTAGGGCTTTACTGACAGAGAAGGATTTTTAAGCAGGGGGTTAATTCAAATAAATTCACATATTTAAAGGATCATTCCTAGAGACTACGTAAGGACTGGCCATAGGGATGGAGTTGGACAAGGGTCAGAAAAGAAGCAGGGAAATCAGTTACGTGTGGGGAGACTGATGACCAAGGACAGGAAAGAAATTGTTCAAGGTCAGGCAGCAAGAAAGTGACAACTCTGAATGGACCCACTTCCCTCCTTGCAGGGGAGAGTGCCTGCTTTAGCTGTGGAGAGAACACCAAGGGAGCCCTCACCCACAACAAATAACCAGCTTTTCCCAGCACCACATAGCCTCTGGGCTGCCAACAAACATTCATTGTTGGATTTTACAATGTTTTGCTAAACGTGTCAAAAAAAAAAAAAGACATTTATTCAAAGCAGCATTTACAGTCACTTTACAGCTGGTGGCTGCTAATTGTCATCTGTTAGGCTGGGCATCAGGATGTGGCATCAGAAAGTCTGTCCATCTGTCCTGGGCTCTCTCGGGCTTCCCTGGGTTTCCCATCAACAGCCTGCCTCCCTACCACTCTCCAGAGCCAGCCCCCGGGTGTCCTGGTGCTTATACCATCCTCTCTGGGAGGGGAAGACAAATCCACCTTCGTGACGTTTCATTGGCTGGAAAAGTGAAAACAGTCCCATGAATTCAAAATATAAGTCTGAAGATAATAAAGCATATATACCATTAGCTCATCTAATGAAGAAAGAAAGAAGAAAACAGGATACTGTAGATATGAAATATCGAGTGTTGACAGGGAAATAGAAGAGATAATTCAAAGAATCATAATAAAGACTTCCATTTCTTGTAAAGTTGAAGATAGGAATGACATACCATATTTTGCCATGTATAATATGCACTCATGTTTTTGTGAACATTATACATGGGATTATTATACCCATTATAATACCCATGGTATGTAATCATTATACCCATGTATAATGCATATCCTTATTTTTCCTTCAAAAATTTGGGCAGAAACGTATGCATTATACACGGCCAATGTATAGATAATTTCCTAGAGACATACATTCACAGCTGACACAGAGAGAAATGAGACTCTAAATACACTAATTTTTTCTAGACTGATTTATTATAGTGCTTTGATATCACAAGTAGAACCATATACAGCTACACTTTTTTTTTAAATACAGTAATTTTACAAGAAATCCATAAAGGAATCGAAGAGCTAGCCACCCAACACATAAAATACCCAGATGGCTTCACGAAAGAAAATTACCAGACCTTCCCAGAACAGACACTTCTAGTGTTGCTTCAACTGTTCTGAGTCTTAAAAGAAAGTCCAACTTCTTTCTACAAAGCCAGCAAAACTTTGAGACCAAAATCTGACACAGGTGGCATAATAAAAGAGAGAGAAAGAGAGAGAGAGAGAGAGTAAATCTCAGTTATGAACAGTAATGCAGAAGTCCTGAATAAAATATCACCACTTAGGATCTGGCAGGACACTAAAAGAATAATCTACCAAGATTTAAAATGCAGGGACTGTTCAACGTTAGGGACTCACTAGAGTCGCAGATCCATGGAGAAAAATGATACACTGAACATCTTCACAGACGCTGGTAAAGGTGTTGTCAGATAAAAACATCATTCAGTCTTGGTTGAAAAAAATAAACCCTTTATTAAAAATATAAGAAAATAGATGCATCTTTAATGATTTTTAAATGTATATAAGAAGAAAAAAATCCTGTTTTATAGTGAACTATCAAATCATTCTCATTAAAGTCTGTAATAAAGTAAGAGACAACTACCGCTATTTACCATTTTTCTGGATGCTGTAGCAAGTCACAAAAATGTGGTAGTTAAAATTGCAAAGGGGAAGGCAAAATAGTGATTGCTTGCACATTAGGCAATTGTATACTTAGGAAATCCAATAAGATCAACTGAAAAGCTATTAGAAAAAGAGAACTCAATAAAGTACTTAAATTAAATTTTAGATATAGATAATAGCTTTCAATATGCAAATATCCCAATTAGAAAACATAATGGAAGAAAAAAATCTTATTTACAAATAGGAATTTAAAGAGATAAAATACCTAGGAATAAACTTTAAAAGCTGCAAATCTATTAAAAGAAAATGTTAAGGCACTATTGAGGGAAATGAAAGAACACCCAAATGAATGGAAAGACAGTCTCTGTTTTTGAAAGGAGGGTAGTATTGTAAAAATGTCACTTCACCCTAGATCAATCTATAAATTCTATATATTCTCAATAATATATCAACAGAATATTTCTTGAATGAGTAAAGCTCATTCTAGGGAACTATACAGCTGCATTAATTAATATCATTTGGTCCAGGTGCATAAAACAGACAGAAAAGAATAGTGAGTCTAGAAATGAATCTAAATACCTATGAAAATGTATTATGTGACAGATTTCAATCAGTTGAGAAAAAATATTCTTTTCAATAAAAAGTATTATGACAACTAGCTGGCCATCTGGGTGCGGGGGAGATGGGAAGCCAGATCCCCAATTTACTTCTTACCTCCAAATAAATGTTAAATAGATCAAACATCTAAACATAAAAAATAAAGTAAAAACGTTGGGAGAAAACACAGGATTTTTTTTTATTTTTAGAATAGAAAAGGCCACTCTAATATATAAAACCCAAACACCACAAAGTAAACATTTTAAATGTTTTAAATTTAAAATTTGCCCTGGCTGGTGTGGCTCACTGGATTGCCTGCCTGCGAACCAAAGGGTCACCAGTTCGATTCCCAGTCAGGGCACATGCCTGGGTTGTAGGCCAGGTCCCCATTGGGGGGCGTGTTTGAGAGGCAACCACACATTGATGTTTCTCTCCCTCTCTTTCTCCCTTCCCCTCTCTAAAAATAAATAAACAAATAAATATCTTTTTTAAAAAATTAATAAATTTAAAATTTGATTCCATAAAAATGTGAAATGTCTGCATAGTAAAATGGTCACCTTACGCAAAGTCAAAACAAACAAACAAACAAAAACTGGGAAAAAAGTATTTGTAAAAAAAATATATGACAAAGGGCTAATTTTGTCTAATATAAGAAGTTTTCCACAAATTAGTAAGAAAAGTTCAACAATCCAATAAATTAATGAGTATGAAATATGCAATGTGGTTCACAGGATGAAAATAATACCTTTCAAAAATATACAGAACATGACTGGTAAGTATGGAAACGATAATTAAATCATTAAAAATATTCCATTATTTTAATGTATCAGATCGACAAGACCACAACGCTGCAGGGGAGGTGGGGTAAGCCTCCACCCTCATATACTATCGTTAGGCACGCTGAGTAGTAAAACTCCATCCAATCTCCCCAAAATTCCATGTGCATAATCTTGACCTAGTAATTGCCGTTCTAAAAATCCACTCAGGAATTTATCGTAGAGGCATAATCACATGTGTGCTCAAAGTTACACATACAAAGATGTTCATTGAAGCATTCTTTCTAATCGCAAAAACTGGAAGCCATTTAAACATCTCCGACCATGGAAATGGTTTTTAAAAAGAGTTAAGGTGTACAAAGTGTAGGTAGCCTCTACAAAGAATGAGGTATTTCCTGATGTGCTGATACGGAACTATTTCCAAGATATACTGAGTTTAAAAGCAAAAAAGCACAGTGCAACAATGTGCATGGTATATCCCTGTCTGTTCATGAAATAACTGCATTAATGCAGCATATCTCTGGAACGTGTCACAAGCAATTAGCAAGGATGATGGGTTCTGGGAAGGGAAGCTTGGGCCTGGAGCGGAGGGGCAGAGAAAGACTCGTGTTGCACTGTACGTGTTCTTATGCTGTGTGAATGTTTTACCATGTGACCATATGTTTTTCAAAAACTAAACACTGTTCAGGAAAGTAAATAACAAAAAATAAGTCTTGGACAATCTTAAAAGGAAATTTCTAGAAAACAAGTTTCATTTACAATGGCATCAACACAAATAAAATACTTATGAATAAACTTAACCAAGGAGGCAGAAGACTCATGCGCTGAAAACAACAAAATGTTGCTGGAAAGAAATTAAAAAGACAAATAAATGGAAAGACATCCTATGTTCGCAGTTTGGAAAGCTTCACATGTGACCTACAGATTTAATGCAGTTTCTATTGAAATCCCAAACAGCATTTTCTTTGCAGAAATAATAAAAACCCAAGCTAAAATGTACACAGAATTTAAAGAAACCCTAAATAGACAAAACAATCTTGGAAAGGAATGAAGCTGGAGGTCTCACACTTCCTGATTCAAAACTTACTACAGAACTACAGGAACCAAAACGGGGAGATGCTGACATAAAGACAGACACATAGACCAATGTAAAATAACAGAAAACCCAGAAATAAGTTCTCACGTATATGATCAGTTGACTTTCAACAAGGTGCCAACATCATTAATTGGGGAAAGGACAGTCTTTTCAGTTATTGGAAACTGGGTATCCACATAATAAAGAATAAAGTTTCTTACCTGACGTCATATTCAAAAAGTATCTCAAAATGGATCAAAGACCTAAGTATAAGAGCTAAAACTCTTAGAAAAAAAAATATAGGGGAAAGCTTCATGACAGTGGATTTGACAAGGATTTCCTGGATATAATATCAAAATCACAGGTTAAATAAAAGGAAAAATAGACAAATTGGACTACAACAAAATTTAAAATTTCTGTGCATCCAAGGACATAATCAACAGAGTGAATAGGCAACCTACAGGATGAGAGAAAAAGATTTGCAAATTATATATATGACAAGGGATTACTATTCAGAGGAACTACAACTCAACAACAAAAAAAGCAAATACAAAAAAGTGTATAAAGGATTATTCTCCAAAGAAGTTATATAAATGGCCAACAAGCATTTGAGAAGATGCTCACCATTACTATCATTAGGGAAAAACCATAATGATGTATCACTTTACACCCATTAAAATGACTACTATCAAAAAATAAACAACAACAGAAAATAGCAAGTGTTAGCAAGGACGTAGAGAACTTGGAACCCTTGTGCATCATCAATGAACATTTAAAACAGTAGAGCTGTTGTGGAGAAGAGTATGGTAGCTCCTCAAAAAATTAAAAATAGACACAATCCAGCAATATCACTCCTGGGTCTATACCCAAAAGGATTAAAAGCAGAGTCTCAAAGAGATATCTGCATACCCATGTTCTTTACAGCATCATTCACAATGGCCAAGAGGTGGAAGCAACCCAAAGGTCTATGAGCGAATGAATGGATAAACAAAATATGGTAGATGCTTTCAATGGAATATTATTCAGTCTTACAAAGGAAGGAAATTATCACCCTGGCTGGTGTGGCTCAGTGAATTGAGTGCCAGCCTGTGAAGCAAAGGGTCACTGGTTCGATTCCCAGGCAGGGCACATGCCCGGGTTTTGGGCCAGGTCTCCAGTTGGGGGCACACGAGAGGCAACCACACATTGATGTTTCTCTCCCTCTCTTTCTCCCTCCCTTCCCCCCTCTCTAGAACCTTAAGAAAAAAAAGGAAGAAAATCGTGACACATGCTACAACGTGCACGCCACTTGAGAACATTTATGCTGAGCGAAATAAGCCAGTCGCCAAAAGACAAATACTGTACAATTCCACCTACTTGAGGAACCAAGAATAGTCAAATTCACAGGAACAGGAAGTAGCACATGGTTGTCGGGGGCTGGGGGAGGGGAAATGGGAGTTGTTGATGGAGACAGAGACGCAGTTTTGCAAGAAGAAAGTTCTAGAGATCTGTACAGCAACACAAATAGACTTAGCACTACCAAACTGTACCCTCAGAAGTTGAAAATGTGGTAAGTTTTATGCTATGCATTTTTAATCACCATAAAACAATTTTTAAAGTGACTCTCCAGATCCAAGTATTTTCTAAGTAATTCCAGTTCTAGGTCTGTTCCAAGGTCCAGCACGCTATTGTTGTCTTCCTCACTATCACCATCATTGTTCAAAGGTATTTACTGCATACATATGACTTTATTTATCCTCAAAATTAAGGCCCCCATGAAATTATTGTATCATTTTTTACAGGAATCTGAAGCTCAAAAGAGTTAAGCAACTTGCCCAAGATCAATCATTGGCAGAGCTTAGACTTGAACCCAGATCTGTCTTAATCCAAGACTTTAGGGCATTCAACCAACCACTCCTCCTACTCGACCCCTTTTCCTCAGTCGCCCCCACCTCACCCCTCACCCAGGATTTAGGATGTGGAGGAGAGGGGGGTTGGGAGAGTCAGGCAGGACATACCCGGTTGTTTTTGTTTCTCGGGAACTTCCATTTGCACCTTAAACCTGCCCATCCATGAGAAGTTTCAGGTGAATTAAATCAGACACGTGTGGCAGCCCTAGAGGACTAGACTGAGGTCTTATTGTATTAGTCATTTTTCCTGTCACCTTGAATTAGTGTCATATTAGCTTAATGCAATACTAACATGATACAGAAGTGTTAGCATATTACAGACCACTCAGTGTGTCAAGTAAGAACTTTATCATATTACTCTGCCCCTGAGATTTCAAAGAAGAGGGACATAAAGAGGGTATGCTGGTAAACTGAGCCAGTTAGTGCCAAACCCAAGCAAACCAAGCAAAACCCCCAGATTGGACCTTGAACTGGAGGAAGGGGCAAGAGAACATGTCCAAATACCTGATTCCAAACCTTTCATCACAAGATACCAAGGGGAAAGCTGGCATGGGTGCTTTCTGATAGGGTAGCACAGAGGATGAGCCTCGTGAACTGGTATGTCCAACACCGGGTTTGAAGGGAACTGACGGGCAAGGAAATCTCGACTTAGAACTAGAAAAGGTGGGTCCTCGGCTCTTGCATCCAGTCTAAACCTCTGCTAGGTGGATGGCACCCTGTCGCTGGGTAAATGGCCAGGGTTCTTGTCTTAGG
This sequence comes from Macrotus californicus, assembly GCA_007922815.1. NCBI lineage: Eukaryota > Metazoa > Chordata > Mammalia > Chiroptera > Phyllostomidae > Macrotus > Macrotus californicus. Next base: position 22,293 of record VMDR010005809.1, on the reverse strand, counting down.
ATTAGAGACCATTGGGGGGGCCCACCGTTGACTTCCAGGGCGGGGATCAAATCCCCTGAATTTGTACGTAACATTGTGTGCATGGAAATGGCTTTTCTTTCCCATCTTTGGAGTCATAAAGCAGAGCCCCACATAGTTAGTCCCCACCATATTAAAAGAAGACAGGAAATATCAAGGTGGAGAGAGACCAAGGTCCACTGGAAGACCTGGCATCCATCCTAGCTCTGTTCCTGATCTCTTGGGTGACATTAAATTATACCTGCTTTGACCATTTCATCCAAGTAATGAGGATAATCATATCTGTGCTGTGTACTTCACAAGGCTTTGGTGAGTATTAAGAACTTCAAAAAAAAATTTTTCTTTTTTTTTTTACAAAAAAGTAAGCTGACCCAGCTGGCATGACTCAGTGGGTTGGGCATCGTCCTGCAAAGTGAAAGGTCACCAGTTCAATACCCTGTCAGGGCGTGTGCCTGGGTTTCGGGTTTGGTCCCTGGCCATCAATCAATGTTTCTCTCTCACATCGGTATCTCTCTCCCTCTCTTTCTCCCTCCCTTCCCCTCTCTCTAAAAATAATTTTTTTAAGTAAACTATTTATGCTTCCTTTAAAAATTATCATCAGCTTTCAACGGGGAGATGATCACAGACACACTAAAGCACAACACCCAGACTGGGACTTCTCCGACAACAGCATCGATGGCATTTCTATAAGGACCTACCCCTTTCTCTGATGGCAACAAGTCTTCACGTTTCTCACCCTATGGGGACATAGAGATCCCACTGAACCAGCTCCTGATGAGTCACCTAGTCTGGGATAAAAAAAAAAAAAAAAAAAAAACAACAACAAAACTAACAGCAACTTTGGCCAAGAGACATCAAGCCATTTTCTCCAAATGAGTCCAAGGCTGCACAGCCAAACCAGGCAAAGGACGTTGCACTCAAGGCCCTACAGCTCTGCTATAAACGTGCCGTTCCCCTTAATTAAAAATCTATTAGCAGATTTCCTGATAGGCTGATGGTATTTACAAATATGAACTAATAGCTGTTTATTAGAATGTTTATTCTAAGGCCTTCAAATGTGTTTTTCCTTGTAGTGTGATAATTGTTCAGATGGCTTCCTGCTGATTTAATTACTTCAATTAACAAGGATTCTCCGAGACAAGTTTCCCTTGGCTTTGGATTTTCGGTGTTATCACTGGGGCCTCGTGTTTTTTTTCCTTTGTAGCTCAAAGGCCGAGCCGGTAGCTGCACCGCCCACCCACAAACACCATGTTGGAAGAAGTGAAGTCATCGAGAAGAAGGGGACAAGATGAAGCGCGTGTGTGTCCTTCCCAGGCCTTCATTCGCAGACAAAGAAGATGCTGCTGACACCACACCACACGCTGAGTCTGCTGGTCCAGAAGGTGGACTGCGGTGGGTTTTCCCCATTTTTACCTCTTGCTGCCTTGTCACCGATGATGCACTTTGAAGGGTTAGGTGAAGCCTGGTGGGGGGGGTGGGGATGACAGTGGGTGAGAGAGCATGCAGCTGAGAACCTGAGGACTTGGATGTGGTGTCCACCCTCCCTCAACACACCTCCCTCCAAAAGGCAGCTTCTGATACCCTTCCCTTGGGTATGCGCTGGGCTTAGCAACTAGAATATGGCAAACGTGACAGCGGGTGATGGGGTCCCCCTCACTCTCTCAGATTGCTTGTTCAGTATCAGAAGCAACTGTGTGGAGAAGCCCAGGTGGCAAGGGACCAAGGCCTCCAGCCAGCAGCCGCATAGGTGAGCCATTGTGGAAGCGCACCCTTCAGCCCCAGCCACGCCTTCAGACGGCTGAGCCTGGTCGTCAGCTCTGCTGCAACCCCACAAGAAAGCCTGAGCCAGAACGACCCTGTGGTTCATCCGCAAACATCTCCCAAAGCTCTCACTCTGTGCTAGGCGGTGTCCTAGATTCTAGGGCTACAGCAGGGACAAGTCAGAAAGGGCATCTGCTTTCACGACAGTCACATTGTAATAGAGTACACAACCAAACAGAAGGAAACAAGTGAGATCGACTCGGAGAAGGACAAGTATTGTAAAAGAAATTAAACAGGATCACAGGGTAGAAACTGCCTAGTGGGACTGGTCTGCACGAGGAGGCCAGCTGAAGCCTCTCTGAGGAAGGATGTCTGAACTGAGTTGGAAGACATAAAAGACCTGGAAAAGAATGTTCTGGATAGGAGGGGCAGGAAGGGCAAAATCCCTGAGGCGAGTGAGAGTTTGGAAATCAGACAGAACATCAGTGCGCCGTGCTGAGCATGCAGACGGTGTCATGCATTAAGGTTCAAAAGCGCCTTAGAAGAGAGCAGAGCATGCAAAGCCTTATAATCCAGTGAAAGGTGTGGCTGTAATTCCAGGGGAGGTGGGAAGTCAGTGGTGGGTTTTAAACTGGGAAATGGCGTAATCTGATGGGCATCTTTGGAAGACCACTCTGACTGGGGTCGTACAGAGGGCAAGAGAGGAAACCTTGTGATCTGTTATGAACCACTGGGGGGTCAGAGGCCACAGCTGGCTGGGGTAGAAGGTAGAAAAGATGAAGAGACAGATTTGGGCTAAGTGTTTAATGTAGAATAGATATGCATGCTGAGAGATGGGACTTGGGGCGAGGGTGAAAGAAAAGACAGAATCAAAGACGGCTCTGACTTGGGGCTTGAGCGACTGAGGAGAGTGGAGCCCATGACTGAGATGGTGAAGACTCGGGTCGGAACAGCTCTGAGTCCTACCTCTGTGACTCAGGCCTGTGCAGGCTACACCTCCGTGGTCAAGGAGGCCGGGCTTATGGGTGAAAATTCCTGTGGACCAAGAAGGTTGTTGTGGCTTTATAATTTGTAAAAGTAACGTGGTACTTATGGGGAGCCCACAATTCTGTCAGGTGATCCAGCTATGTGTTTATGCCTCCATTTTACAGATGAGGAAAAATGGTTCACAGAGAGGTTGTGAGACTTGTGTAACACCACCAGCTAGAAAGCAGCTGTTCAGGACTTCTCAAAGGGGGGGCAAATGGTGTCTTGGACCAGGCAATGCTTTGTGCTGAACTGTTTCCTGCAGGGTCCGCATCCTTGGATCCTGCCCACGAAACGTCAGCAGGGTGCCCTTACCCATCCACCTACCCAGTCGTTGTTGACAACCAGATGCATTTCCAAACTCTCCATAGGAGGGCAGTAGACATCCAACAGGTCAATTAATGATCATCATCAACTGTTAACCCCTCCCCTGTACCCGCATGCGCGCGTACACGCACATAACTTAAAAAAAAGCAACTTTATCCAGCTGCTTTTTCCCTGAATTAATTTGCTCCTAGAGCCCTTCCTCTTTGCCAGGGCACTTTCTTGGTGCGGAGGATACAGAGTCAGATCAGACATGTGCCTCACCTCGCTGACTTCTCAGCCAGGTAAGGAGCTCACGACCCCTGCAATATCTAGAGGAAAATTTTAGGAAGGTTTTCCAGGCCTGATCTCTTGCAAAACCTCCGATATGAAACCTGAATCCCTCCTTGCTGCTGATAAACAAGTATCAGGAGTCTGAGTACACAAACACACCACACAGAAGAGGAGTCTGGAACCTCAGGCAAAAATATTATAATATTTTCATGGGCTGCCCAAATTCTAAGCATTAGATTTGATGAACAGCTTTATTGAATTTTGTGGATAAATATTTAAAGCCTCCAAGGGCTTGTGGAAATCACACCTAGGCAGACGCACTTGCTCACAGCGCCATCTCCTGGTGGCTGCTGACGTTGTGCAAGGAAAGGAACGGAGGGCAAAGGCAGAGGCAGGTCCGTCCCAGGACCCAAATCGTGGGCAGACCAACCCCGAGCCACCCATTCTCCGCAGCCTCGAGGTGCCCAAGAGCAACAATTTTCAAAAGTAACGTAATATTAGGGAAGGAGGATATACAGGAGATGCAAGGATTTCTTGGGTTCAGAAGAATTTTGGAAACATAGTGCCCTCCTGAGGTCATACAGCCCTTCGCCCTGTTCCAGGCAGAAATGTGCCCTCCAAAAGGCCGGCGAGTTCACAGTCCCCGCAGGGCCCTTTGTTCCCTTGCTTCCCTAGAACTTACCATCTATAGAGATCCTGCGCAGTTCTTAGAAAATCATGCCTGGAAGCATGTTTAGTAGCATACAAAGTGTTCGTACAGTCAGATTGTGTGGTGGAAAAAAATTACAAAACAGAATGTGTGTCTGTGTGTGAGCAGGATATGTACCTAAGTATGAGCAATGGTTCTCTCTCACAGGAAAAATAAAGGTGATGCCTTTTCTTCTTTGTGCTTTTCTGTATTTTCCAAATGCTCTCTAATAAACACGTATCACTTCTTTTTGCAAAGAGCTTGTAATATCCACTCCCAAACTGTTCCTACCACACCTTTCAGCCCCTGGACGCAACAGCTACCCAGCTCAGTTCCTGACCCCCTTTTCAGTATTCCTGAGTGGAGAATTTGATAGACATGACTCATCCTGTGTCCATACCAGAGCGCTCCACTGGCCAACCAATGAATGAGCTACTCTCGAATCAGGTACTCACCTAGCACATGGACTTGGTCAGAGGAATAGGGTCACATGGTACCAACATGCCCCTGCCACCATTCAGCTGAGGTGAGGGTATGGGCGGAGAAAGCAATGATCGACATTTCTAGAATAGCACTCATTTGTTTCCATTTGTTTTGCAAGGTTTCTTCTCTATCTGTGCTCATAGACCTATCTTTCATGAAGGTCTGATGCTTGAATAGTAATGAAGGGAAAATCTTTTGTTGTAGGTTGGGTTTCCCAGGAAGCAGATTCTAAGAAGGAGATTAGGGTATAGGAGACTGATTAGGAAGTGCTCTCAAAGTCAACAGCAGAGAAGGGGAGAGAAGGAAGGAAGGAGGTTTGGGGGGGGGAGAGAGAGAGAGAGAGAGAGAGAGGCAGGTCAAGCTGTGATGACTCGCAAAAGACTTTTTGGTGAGTCTCTGGAGAGTCCTAAGACTGGGTGGGTGTACCCAACAAAGCTGTCCCTAGACAAGAGGACCTTTTACCCCAACTTTGAACAGTCATGCCTTTCAACAAATTAACCCCTAAAAAATGTTATTGATATGACAGGTCCCTAGATCTTCGTAGACGTTTAGGTGGCCCTCTGGACTGCATTCGTCATATCAAAGCTCCCAGCGTGCTATCCATTTTTTGCTTGTATAGTCTGATGAGCATGATGCTATCAACACCACGGACCGATGTGATATCCTGTAGGATGTTTAAACAGCCCAGGTCTATCCAGAATACATTATGATAGGAGGTAGAGCATTAACACAGTCCTGGAGCAAACTGTAAATGCAAAACTATTGAGCATTTCATGTGCATGCAGACTGCTTCTGATTCTCTTTTCGGAGAGAGAATGACAAGGACCCATTTGCCAGATCGGTGGCCACAGACTGCGCGCCTGTGTGTAGGAAGTCTGTCTTGTGGTTTCCGTATGTTGATGCTCTGGCACCTGCAGTCTTGCCGGCTCTGGAGGGACTGCCTGTCCCAGGGTCGGCCAAGTCCCAAAGATGGTGATTCATTTGCTCACTAGCACGCCTTTCAGATGCAGACCAACCAATCCAGAGCCCACACCCTCAACCACCTCCTTTGTAGGGTTCTCACACCCTGGGACACTCATCACCTTTCCTAATCACCCCAGGGCCAGGTTCCAGACCACTAGGAACACACCCTGTGCCCCAGAGCCTGCTGGAATTGTTCAAATTAGCCAATTCTAAGCCTACTTACCCTGCCTCTCTGTACCCGCCTTCCTTCTGGAAGAAACCACATGAAAGCTGTTGCCCACATTCCTCCCCCCCACCCCCACCTCTGCCTCCTGACTGGCCCTGCTGCCTTCCCATTAGTCCCTACCCCAGTGGTGAGACATGCACCTACCCCTTGGGAACTGTGTACAACAAACTATCTTTTCTTTTAAAAAAAAAACTTTATTTATATATTTTTAGAGAGAGGAAAGGAGGGAGAGAAACATTGATGTGCAAGAGATACATCGATGATCGGTTGCCTCTCACACACACCCAACTGGGGACCTGGCCCGCAACCCTGACATGTGCCCTGACTGGGAATTGAACCAGCGACCCTTCAGATCGCAGGCTGGCACTCAATTCACTGAGCCACACCAGCCAGGGCCAAACTATCTTTTCAGTGGTAATCGGCTCCTGGTTTGTTGGCCTTACTGAACCTCGAATTTTCTGTGAATATACAATTTTAGAACACAGTGGCCTTTTAATGTGCCCAAGCAAAGAGACCACACTGACATGGAAGCTGCAGTGGCTGATTGCAGTAGCTCATTGTCACCTTCCGTGAGCCATCTGATTTTGGCAGGGGCCCGGTTAATGAACTAAATGGAGACAGGAAGGGGCCACCACGTCTGCATTCTCCAGGTCCTTTAGAGCAGCACTAATTGCCACCATCCCCCTTGGGATGAGATGTTATGTTTAATTGACTCTCTTTGCCCGGGTTGGGAAGTAGGGGGCTTGCCCTTCCCCACTATGGTAACTCCTACTGAGGACTGAAGGTACAATGTACAGCAACTGTCAAGTGTGTCTGTCCCAATTTTACATCTGAAACTGGGGCACGATGGCTGGGTGAGTCCACAGAGCTCGCAGATTGTGAGCTGGGCTATAGCCAGGACCTCAAACCTGATCCCAGACGCCCCTACTCTAAAAGGGGGACGAGGGGAAGTCATGAACACACTTTGGGCTCAACGTATCAGTGTCAGTTGGGGTCCTGCATCCAGCATTTCCTTGAAAACAGCTCTAAGTCCCTTTGGGGAAAACCTGGGTGATCCCCTGCAGCGTGCACTTGGTGTTGGGTTACAGGCTGGCAAAAATGCCTTCTGATTGGGAATGATCACTCTCAGCTTCCCAATCATTCATCCCTGATTTCTGTGGAATGGACTGATTCCGAAGCACTCTTACCGAGTGCTCATTTGTTTTGCCCCCACAGATTCCATTTTTTATGAAACATCTTTATAACCCTCTGCGGGAAGGGCCTTCCTGGTTGCTCCTCGGACCCTCCAGCTCATTACAGTAATTGTGTCTACACAATGTGTCGCTATCTGGCCTCTATGTTCCCAGCATCCTAGCTATCCCACCACTACAGACCAGCCCAGCTCTGTTGTGGCATCTCCTACAGTTAGCTCTGGCCTGCCAAGTGGCCACTGCCACACCTCCAAGGGACACCGGTGGCCCTCTCACCAGCACATTTCTTACTTCCTCACTAAAGGGTATACCCTCCAAGCCTTCCTGTGGCACGCAGTCATCTGGTGAATTTCCTAGCTTCTCTCTGAGCCTTTCAGTGCTATTTCCACCATCTTCCATGGACGTTGTCACTGACCCTGGGCCACGTCCTTTTCTGTGCCTCTAAAAGCCATTGTCATAGAGGGTCCGTGTCATGTCCAGAGTCTCCGCATCATCCCCTGTTGGATTCTCAACAATCCCATCATAGCTGCATAGCTACTTTCTGCATTAAATTCCCTCCTTTTAAATACTTAGAGGTGTTTCCGTTTTCTTGGTTAGACCTCAGTGACTCTCCATTCAGCATCGCCAGATTAAAACTCCCTGAGGGAAGGCACCATCTGTTCTTCATCTTCAAAGCATCCAACTAAGCACCTGATATTTAATCAGTTTCCAGTAGAAGTCTGATTAATTTACTGGGCAATATTTACACAGAGGATCATTTCTCCAGTTACAAATATCTGCCATGTGTGTAGTGAAAAGTAAGCTTCTAAACACACTGCGTAGCATCAACCTTTGCAAAAAGAATTAGAAAGATTTCTGCCTTCCAATGAAAGGGACATTTTAAGTTCCTTTTTCAAAGACAATGTCCCAGCAAGCCCTCTTTCCATTACATCCAAGTGTATATATCTGTTTCGGTCATTAGTATTTCTTCCGAAAGTCAAGACTCCCGAAAATCAATTTCCAGCATCACCCCACAATGCAGGCACATTCCCCCTTCTCTTCGGTTGGTGTTCCAGGATGTCTTCCCTTCTTCCATTAATTCTTGAACTATAGACAACACTAGCCCTGCCCTAATCCAATCCCTTTATTTTGTAAGTGAAGAAGCAAAAAGAAGATAAATGACTTGTCCAAAGCCACAAAGCTATGACAAAGCCAGGACTAAAACTTAGGGCTCCTGCCTCCTTGAGATTTTCGACCACCCCCGGTCTTCCCCCCTCCCCAGACACACGTTCCTGGACTCACCCAGAGCTACAGCTCAGCGAAACACCTAAGAGAATGGTCTTTTCTTCGCAAAGTCCAGTCTTTGTCAGTGGGGCTTTGAGAAATAGCTCTCATCTACTCAATATATATTTACTGAGTGACTTCCATCACCAGACATTGTGCTAGGCACTGGATATAGAGCAATAAAAGAGAGCACAATAAAAAAAAGAAAGAGTAATAGTAAAAAGAAAAAGAAGAAGGGGCAGGGGAAGAGGAGGGAGAGGAGAGGCGGGGAAGGGGAAGAAAAAAGACGTGGTCCCTGCTGTCACTAGGGCTCCGGATGAGGGTTTGTGTCTACAGAAAGAGAGGAAAGCAGACCAGCCCTGGTAACTTTTTGTTAGTTTCTTTCTTACTAGGTTGCTGGCACTAGCAACCTACATAGTCTTCATAGGGCCAAGAAGAACTCGTGGTAAATGATATCCATCCCCTTTATTGCTCGACAGAGAACACTCAGTATGCCGTCCTAAATCAATCGTTCTGGAAACTGCTAGATAAGTCACAGATTCACGGAACTCCACATTCCAGGAACTCTGCTTACCTGCTTCACCGACGCCAGCACACCTCCAAAGCTGCAACCCCAATGGCACACTCATCGACCAACCCCTGGTCCCAGGGAGCTTCATCGGGATCATCGCTGGCACCTCTATAACAAGGGCTGAGTTCTGTGAAATGGGGGCAACACAGAAGATGTGATTCCATCATCCAAGGCTCATTGGTCTGGCAGCAGTAGCATGTCAGGTTTTTAGCATTTTAGCAATCAAGCCCTGTTTCCTCTCCTGGGAATCCTTTCTGTCACATGGTGTTTTTTTGTTGTTTTTTTTCTACCAGGAATATTTCCTCATCCACCACAAGATTCTGTCTTTTTTAATTTCATGCAATTCCAGAAAGTTAAAGCTGGAGAAGACCTTAGCAACCACCCACTCCCACGTTTCCCAAAGTGTGAGGCACATAACACCGGTGAGTCTCAAGATAACTCCAGGCGTTGCATTAAATGGCAGCTAATGGCATTAAATATTTCCAAAGCACAGTGTATAAAACTTATATTCCCTTCTCAATTTTCTTTCCCTCTCTTGATTATAAAGGAAAGAAATGTTGTAGGCTGGTGTTAATATCTTTAGTCACTCTCTAGTCTTGCTAATCTCTTTTTTTTCCCCAGCAGCCAACCTCATGCTCGGCCTTTAGCAGGAACTTCAGAGCCCTGTTTGGTCTCCACGTATTTTTTTACATTCACCTTCCACTTAACTAGAAAAATGTACTAGTCTTCCATTGATAGGTGTGACAGAAAGCTTCCTTTTTAAAGAAAATATTCATGCTTTAAACGAGGCTCTTCAAAGAATATATTAAGTACACTGTCTAGGTATTCTGCAAATATGGTCACAATTGTAACCTGAAAGCTGTGGGTTTGGGAATCAATAGGGTAAAGCGACCCTCTTCTTCAATTGAATTAGTCAGCCCCTTGGTATTGTTCCAGCATCATAGGCCCCTACAAACCCTTGTCTGGTTTCATTTCATGTCAGTAGATTTTGTCTTCATTGTGACCCCCCTCCCATCCCCTGCAACCCCGTGGGGGCAACCGCTCCCAGTATGTTTGGAAAATGTGCTCAGATTTGTTTGTGCCTTTGAAAAATAGATAACGTGGTTTTGTACGGCAATTTTTTTCGTTAGACCCAGTTCTCTTACTTTTCTCACTTAGTGCTGTTCTGATGATTTATTTACTCTTCTTGCTTTCATCTGGCATGCGTCCCTCCTGCCTCTAAACAGACAATGATGAGCATCTTCATGCATGTCCCTGGTATACTGATGTTTTCACCCGAGAGTAGGGTGGCTGCATTGTGCAATGCTTAATTTTACTAAATATGGCTAGTTTATGCTTAAGAATAGCTGAATAAGGTTAAACAACCCTAAGTAGTGTATATAATTTGCCAATACTCCACATCCTTGCCAACATTTGGCATTATCCACGTACATCTTTTGTTGTTTATAAATTCTATAGGGATAAAGTGGCATCTCCTTGTTGTCTTGGTCTGCATTTCCCTGATTGCAAGTGAGGTTGAGCATCAGTTCACATCCTGGTTAATCACGGAGATGTTCGCATCTGAAAACTGCCTGATGGTACTTCTTTTCTACCCTTCTTTTCTGTTCCTCCTCATTTTCTCATTAAATAAGAAAGAATTCCTTGTATAATCTAGATACTGACGTTGCAAATATTATGTCTGTAACATAGGACAGGGGACCCCATAAAACCCGGAATTATCTTACGGAGGGCCGCCCCTTGTGGTACAGGCTTCCCCTGTTATGTGAGTGTTCTAGGAACCCATCTGTACAGGGCACCAGCTGGAGTTGTTGTGAGAGGCTGCATTCGGCTTCAGTGAATTTTTTTTTTAAAGATTCTTTCAATGCATTTGCCCATTTCAGGATGGGTGATTTATGAACGCACCTGCCCACACCACACTGAGTGTTCAGCAGATTTTGACCAAAAATGGCATAAACCCCCCCTGGCCCCACCTTCCCTATTCACCCCATCTTTCCCCAAGTGACTTCTTTTTGTTTCCCCGGATGAAAAAAGTCCTCAAAGGGAAACATTTTGTTGATGTGGTAGAGGTAAAACAAAAGCCAGCAGAAGCACTAAAAGGCATCAAAATCAATGAGTTCAAAAACAGTTCTGAGCAGTGGAAAAAACATCTCGATAGGCATACTGCATCAAATGGAGAGGACTTTGAAGGTGACTGGGGTTTAAACATGCAAGAATAAATACACAATTTTTTATAAATAAATTCCAGTTTTCTGGGGTCCCCCCTCATATAACAGTATAACGTATAACTTCCAAACTAGTAGAGAAGATAAAATAAAAAACTATTTTATCAACACAAAAGAATATAAAAAAAAAAAAGGAAACAAAAGTAAGCAGAGAACTTTAGAACAAATAAAAGACTTACAGTAAGATTATAGATTTAAACCCAAATATATCAGTAATGATACAATAATAAATATAGATGGCCCAATAATTCCAATTAAATAATACATAATTTTAACTAGATATTTTAGATTATAACCTGTTTCAAAAAAAAAAAAAAGATATCTAAAACATAAGAATGCAGGAAGTTGCCCTGGCTGGTGTGGCTCAGTGGTTGAGTGCTGGCCTGCGAATCAAAGGGTCTCCGGTTCGATTCCCAGTCAGGGCACACACCTGGGTTGTGGGCCAGGTTCCCTAGTAGGGGGCGCGTGAGAGGCAACCACACATGAATGTTTCTCTCCCTCTTTCTCCCTCCCATCTCCTCTGCCTAAAATAAATAAATAAAACCTTTTAAAAAAAGGAATGCAGAAAGTTACAAATAAAAGGGGAGAAAATATACTATATAAGCATAAAACTTTTTAAAGCTGTATTAATATCAGACCAAGTAGAATTTAATGCAAAATGCTTTATCCTAATGAAGAATTTTTTTAATTCTTCCTGAAGGTAGAGTAACAAGAAATTCACATGTTCGTAATAATGTGCCTTTATAGTACAGTAAGCGAGAATTGACAAGATACAATGAGAGAAAAACACAATGACCGCAGGAGATTTTAGCGAACGCTTACAGAACAAACAAAAATCAGTAAAGATCTAGAAGATTTGAACAAAACAGTGACAAATCTAACTTGATGTGATAGTTCTAGACACTTCACCCAATAACTATGGAAAACACACTTTCCCAGAATATATGGAAGGTTTACAAATATTGCTGGTCCCTAAAGCAAGTTCCCCAAAATTTCTAAGGATTGAAATCCTCAAAGTATGTTTTCTGACTCTATGACAATGAAGCTACAAATCAAAACATAACAAAACATAAGCTAGAAAAATCCATAAGTCTGAAAAATTTAAAACATACTTCTAAATAATCCATAGATCAAAAAATTACAATGACAATTCATATATATTTTAACTGCATGATTTCAAAACTAATAGAAAACAAGGTATTTACGTATAGACATAAATACTTATGAGCTTCAGATAAGCCCATGCTTTCAAAAATCAGTTTTATTAGAAAAAGATGGATAATCAAGAGCTAAGCACGTATGTCAATAAATTAGAAAAAGAAAAACAAAAGTAGTATAAAGAAATATAGGAAGAGCCCTGGCTGGTGTGGCTCAATGGATTGAGCTTCAGACTGTGAAGCAGGGGGTCGCCAGTTTGATTCCCAGTCGGGGCACATGCCTGGGTTTAGGGTCGGGTCCCAAGTGGGGGGCACACGAGAGGCAACCACACATTGATGTTTCTCTCCCTCTCTTTCTCTCTCTTTTCCCCTCTCTCTAAAAATAAAAATAAATATTTAAAAAAAAGAAATATAGGAAGAGAAATTAACAAAATAGTAAACAAACATTAATAAAGAAAACCAACAAAGCCAAAATTTGATTCTTGGAGAAACTACCCAAATTGATAAACCCATGCTAAGACTCCAAGAAAAGTAGATAGTGGACACAGATAATCAAAGTCATAAATTAGAAATGAGGCATTACTACAGATTCTATAAACATTAATAAGATTATAAGAGGATATTACAAACAACTTTATGCCAATAAGTTAGAAATAAATGTAGTTGAATGGATAGAGTCCAGCAAAAACTGATTTAAAAAGAGCTGGAGCCTTGGCTAGTGTGGCTCAGTTGTTTGGGCATCATACCACAAAGTGAAAGGTCACTGGTTCGATTTCCGGTCAGGACACATGGCTGGGTTGTGGGCCTGGTCCCTGGTTGGGGCATGTGCAAGAGGCAACTGATCGATGTTTTTCTCACATCAATGTTTCTCTCCCTCTCTTTCTCCCTCCCTTCTCCCTCACATGCTCACTCAACAGCATCTACTGCCCCCACTGACTAGTACAGTAAAGTCATCATTGTTCACGCATGCACATTCTGATCCACCGTCCTTGACTGCCAGGTTACATCGATGATGCACAAACCATTCTTGTTATATTAACAATGGCTGGACTTTTTTCCAGGAAGACCTCCTAAGTTTCTCATTTCACCATAGATCCCTCCTAGGGCCTCACTTACTTAGGTTGACCACCTGGGCCCTGAGGGTATTTAAGTTAGCAACTTCTGAAATCATTCAGCATCATTAAAATTGTTCCAATTTTAAATGGTAGCATAAAAAGAGGTCTGTTTATGCTGTTTTTCTAAACTTTCCAAATTTAGACTATTTTACAAATACCCCCAAGTGAATTTTCTTGTTTGGCAGTGAGTTTTGAGGCATGATTTCTTGGCTATGTGTAACTGGACATAGTCGCATGTTAATAGACCCCTTTCAGCTGGTACTTAACCATAGTCAGCCAACCTGCCCTGTAAGAGGGAACAGTCTCCAAGACTCTTTTCACTTATGACACCAATTCCAAGTTTGAGAGGGTTCCCCAAACCACCCTCAGCTTTAAAAATAATTCACTAGAAGGACTTACAGAACACACCAAAAGTTACTATACTCACAGCTATGATTTATTGTAGGGAAAGGATTAAAATCAAGCAAAATAGACAAGAGGGTTACGGATGTAAAGTCCCCGTGCAATCAGGGGGCATAATTCTCCCAGCATTAATATGTGACAATAAGCACAGAGCGTTACAAACCAGGGAAGCTCACCCAAGCTTAGATTTTCAAAGTTTTCACATAGTCATAACTGCCCGATCTGTTCAACTCAGTCTCTGAGTCAACTGATACCTTGTGACCCAAGCCTCCACCATAAATCACACTGTCGGTCTTCCTGGCATGGCCAGCCTCTACCCTAAACAAAGACACTCCAATCATGTGTGAGAAATATTACCTCCCAGAAGTTGAGGACAAAGCCAGACCACTCTCTGGGCAAAGTCAAATTCCTTGCTACACAGGACTGACATATAAATGGCGGCCCTCATTCAAACTCTCTGGAGTCAGCTCTATCAGCCAGAAGCATATGCAGAGACCGGTTCCAGTGAAGGGACTCTAAAAACCAGAATAACCGAATGCAAAGTAACATCATCCTACTCTACTCATTCCACAGGAGATATTGTCCCATGATTCTTAATGCTATGCCCCTGGGTAACTCGCTTCAGATCCCAGCTGGTTTTCTAAAGGCAATTTCAGCAAAATAAAAAGGTTAAGACACACTGAAAGCTGACCCTGCCTCTTCCTATTAAATATAGCATTAGTATCTCTTTTCTTCCCCAGCAATCTATGGGAAGAACTGAAGAGATCTTTACCACCGAAAAAGCAGCTCTATACCTTTGTTTTGTGGCTGACATCTTTCAGAAGAAAAAAAAATAGTAATTTAACATGTCTCTTCTATTTAAGTTGCTTGACAACCAGACCGCCCAACTGCAAAGAGATCACGGCTGTCATAGAAACAAGCCTTGAGATTTTTTCGGAGTACTAGTCACATAATATCCCTCAATAAAGTGGTCATTTACCTTTGAACATCTCACTTAAAATCCTTATTTTCCGGTGATTATATATGCTTCAGAGCCATTAATATAAAATTCTTTGAACAGCCAGCTTTCCTTGTGCCTTTAAAATCTGATTTACCTATGGGTTTTCAGCAGTATAACATAATATATAGTAAGATTTACCTTGCCGATTTGCTTAGCAGACTCTTTTTTTTTCCTCATAAAGGGTATAATGGTAACATTTAGCCCAGGCTGCGTCTGAATTATCCCAGATTATAAATTAATGGTATCTCGGTCTGGCATAGTATCTCATGCACAGTGAGTGCTAAATAAATATTTGTTGTATTGAATTGGCTTTGTGCGTGCTTTATTACACACCCATGTTAACGCTCTAAGAACTTGAGATAAGAGGTTAATGGGCACGAGGGTAAAATGAGTTCAATGGTTTAATAACCAGGAATCTACATGAAAGAATACCAATTCCTCTGCCCTGTGTTTTCTTGAGGGAAAACGCATTTGATCAGCGCTGATAAGACAATAGAATGAATCACGGGGCCTGTGTCACTTCTTTCCCAATCCACAGTAACATATATATTCATCTTGTCAGGTCGCTATATAAATAGATGAGGTAAAGCAACATGGCATTTGTTGTACTTCAATTACTTTCTTGTATAATGTCAAGAAGTAAAAGCTAACAAACCATAACTTTTCTTGACATTTCCTCCCTCAAGTGACCAATGATGGATTTGCCTTAAAAAAGCATTCGTCATTTGAAAGAAGGGTAGAGACAGTAGGTTTCTTTGTGTTATTTTTTTTCACATTTTTTAAGCCGGTGGTTAAATTGAAAAGTCCAGCTTGCCTACAGATGGGAACCAAACCTGGTTGGTAAGATTACATGTGTCAAATCCTGGGGGATGTTTGAAGTTGTCCAAGTGGAGAAGGCATTTGCTGTCATAAATGGTCCAGAGATGAAACTGAATTCCCAGAGAAGCCAAGAGGCCACCCTCACCATCACAGCCCCCTCCCTGCCTCCACCTCCAACCCTCATGCCCCTTAAGCAATGTATACTTTGCCAGGCAAATCTTTTGATGCGGCCAGATCTAACAGCCCAGCACCACGGCTACAGCCACGGGCAGTTGAGGTGGGAGGGCTGTAGTTTCCCATCCCAGCTCTTCCCTTGACCGGCTTTGTGACCCTGCTCCGATTATTTGTTCTCTGAACCTCTTCCCTTGTCTGCAAAACGAAGGTGGTAATGTCTCATTTCACAGAGTTATTGCAAAGGGTAAAAGTAGACAACACGCTAGAAGGGCCCACTTCAGGGGCTGCTCAAAAACAAAATATTGATCAGCCAACTCATTGTAAGCTCAGTGAAGGCAGGAGTCATGCCAGGCTTATGTCTGTCCTCAGAACCTAGAACAACATTCAGTCCTTACATAGTCAACATATGCTAAATGAATTAATGAGTAGATATTAATATGTAATGATTTTTATTATTAGCATCTCCTTTGGATACCAGGGATCAGTGTATCAAGATGATAATTATAGGTATCATTTGCTGACCATGAAGTCTAGGCACCTATGATTCCATATATGTTAAACTATTTGGTCATCACGACACCCCTAGGTAGGTACTACTATTGCCATTACTGTGTAAGTGAAGACACAGAGGCACAGAGAGATTAAGTAATTTCTCCAAGATTACACAGCAAGTAAGTCGTGGAGCAGGGATTCTGGCCCAGCAGCAAAGTGTTAAATTATACACTACCAGGAAGTAGGGTAAGTCATTGTTCAAATAATAATGATAATAGTTACTGTTTACTAAACCTTTAGGAAGTGATGATCATCGATTTTAATCAACATTCACAATGACCCTACGAGCCATAGGTACTCTCATTTTCCAGGTAAGGATTGATGGGTTAAGAAAATTCCCCGGGGGGTACATAGCAAGAAAGCAGCCCAGCTAGGGTTTAAACTCACACGTGTCTAATTACAAAACCAGGCTCTGTGAGCCCTATGTTTGAGAAATGGTAGGATAGTGTGAAGATGGACCTTGAATTCCAATGTCGGATTTTCTATGATACTGGATTCGGCAAAGGTCGCCACCTGTTTACCGATGTGCTTCCTTCTCTTCTTGGCACACAGCCAGACAACATTCTCCAGACTCCTGGCCACTGGGTGTTACCCTCAACCTGGCTTCGAGCCCGTGAACCCTGAGGGGAGATGGTGTGTTTACTCCAGGCCTTTCCTATGCGAACCTTGCTTGTCTGAGTTCCTTCTCTTGCTCTGCTGGAAAAGGCAATGGCCAGGCTTGGGGACAGGGCTCAGCAAGCTATCATAGGCCCCAAGAGCCAAAACCAGCCTACCACCTCTTTTCGTAAGTAATGTGTTGTTGGGACACAGTCACACCTGTTCATTCATTGATTGTCTGTGGCCGCTTTGTCACGGGACAGTGGGAGTGTTCAGTCATTGTGATGAAGACCATAGAGCAGGCAAAGTCTAAAATATCTACGCTCTGGTTCTTTGCCACAGCAAAAAAAATCGCTAATTCCTGCTCTAGAGCCACAAGCTGGAAGGAGCCCGGGTTCCTGAGTGAACCGGTGAAAGACAGCCATCCTGGCAACGTGAATCCCTATCCCAGACAATTCCTGAGCAAGACATAAACTTGAGCAGTGAGTCATTACCTTCACGAGCCATGTGTTCTCACAGCTACCCTACTGTAACTGACTCACAGGGCACTCTAGTTAGGAAAAATAATAACTTATTTGCACATCAGGAAGAATAGCCTCCCTGGGTTTCCCAGAATGATCCACGTGCCATCTCACACCGCTCAGCCCCCTCACATTCAGTGACCACACCGGGCAACGGAAGCACCTCCCCCTCTGTGAGTGAGGATACAGCACACAAGCATCCCCACTGCCCCAGGAGGCACCTGCCAGCGGCGGCGTTCTATCTGGTATCCCTATTTATTGGCAATTGTGTGTGTGTGTGTGTGTGTGTGTGTGTGTGTTTAAATTTGAGGTTTCAGCATTCCAAAGAGAAACAGAATTACAGCACTTATCCAATAATCCTGTCTATGTTGAGAAATAGGATTCTAGCAAGCATAGAAAAAAAATATTTTTTATTAGTATGTCCAAAACTGGAATGTAATAAAACACAGACCTTTCAGCAGAGGAGGAAAAAAACCCTCAGTAAAGGGAAGGAAAGCCAAGAGCAGATTACTTACTGCTACAGAATCCAATATTGTAAAGTGCTTTTTTTCTTTTCCCTATGCCACATTTTTAATGTCTCTGTGAGCTCTGTGTGCCGAGACTATCAATCACAGGAAACTACTGACATTATGAAACTGCTTTTAAGATATACAGAGTTTTCAAAGCCAAAGTTGTCTGAAGAATAAAAATCTTCAAAGCTTGTATATTTTCAAAAATATCTATTTGATACACTGAGCCTGAGTAATGGCCTGCTGTCCCTTCCTCTGCAGCTGCTTGACAGAATGCATTAATATGGTTTTGCAGAGAACATTAAATATGGGAAACAAAAACATTTTATAAGGGCTTCCAGTTCTGCGGTGGTCAGCCCCTTTTATCTGCGGGCGGCAGGGGGCACATCAGTGCGTGGGTGCCGAGAGCAGGCAGAGCAGAATCAAATTAATTCTCAAGTGGGCATAGTCCACAAAGGTCTACTCTTTTGGCAAATGAAAATTGCACCTATTGAAGTTATATGATGCGATGTTTTGATATACATATACGTTGTGAAGTGGTTATAGCAATCAAGGTAATTCACATATCCATCACCTCCCCTAGCTACCATGTATTTGTGTGTGGTCACAACACTTGAGCTCTGCTCTCTTAGCAAATTTCAAGCATGTAATCCAGTATTAGGCACTATAGTCCCCATGCTGTATATTAGGTCTCCAGCACTTGGATGCTCAGGAACTTTGGGTCTTTTCTTAGGCACAGATGGACGTGAGTCATAGAGTCAAATCTATGGATGTGGACTGCAGCCTATGGGAATTCGCATCTTCTTCTAAATGGCCGAGAAAGACCACCTAGAAGAAATAGACTCTGGTGATCAAGCATGCTAACAGCATCGATCATTCTTTTAACTCAACAAGTGCTGAGGTATTGCTGTGTGCCAAACACCGTTTTAGACACTGGGGACATGAGAGTGAACCAAACAAAGTAAATTCCTTTCTTTATGGGGATTGCATTCCAGAGGGGGATTATAGGAAATAATTAAATGTATTATGGATATTGAAATGGAGTGATATTATACAGATAACAATCTCTAAGGACAACATACTACAATTAAAATTTAATAACAAAAAGAAAACCATAGCAACTTTATATGTTTGGAAAGGTTTAATTTGTAAACACGATGAATTGGAAGGTCAAGTGAAAAATTACACTGAAAATTGGAAAATATTTAAGACTCAGTAACAATTAGAAACACAACCAACCAGGCCTGGGGGAGTATGACTAAAGCATGATTATATGAAAAGACATCTACAATTGAATGACCTAAGCATCCAACATCCTCAAAAAGCGATATTAGAAATAAAAGGGGAGCCATAAATGCAGATAAGGCAATAACGAAACACACTTGGAAATGTAGATGAAATGGACAAATAAAATAGAAAGGGCAGACTGCAGATTGTTTGCAATATTCTGATCTGTCTGTAGACCACCCTAGGGACTGGCACCCGTCCTTTCTTCCTCTGACCTCATAGAGGAATGGCAGCGTAATTTGGGTCTCAGGCTGGAAGCTGCAGAAGGCAGGGACAGTTACTGCAGTGCATGAAAATGGCGTGGGGGCAGCAGACTCAACAACCCCTGGGAGTAAGAGGTTATGAGAAGAGAAACGCTTTAGACTGTCTAAGGCCCTGAGCGGAAGCCAGGGTGAGTCTCAGAGAAATTCAGGTACTTGGAAGCAGCCAAGGGGAACTAGGGGGTGGGGGAGGGAAGGCACACACAGGCTCAAACAGCATGCATGCTTGGAAAAGACCTGAGAAGACACGAAGCCTTTTTACCCTGGGCTATGCTGAAGGCTCAGGTATCCACTGATTAATAAGTCTTTCATGCCAGGCTTCAAAGACTGCGGAAAATGGAATTTTTTTCAAATGTTCAATTTTCAACAAAAGATCACAATGTATACAAAGAAGCAGGGAACACAGTCCACCTAAAGGAACAAAATTAAGCTCCAGAAACAGCCTCTGAAGAGACACACTTCAGAGACTTACTAGATAAAAGCTTTAAAACAACTGTCTTAGTAGTCAAGAAGCTAAAGAAAAGCATGGACAAAGAACTGCAGAAACTCAGAAAAACAGTATATAAACTAATGAAAATATCGACAAAGAAACTATTTTTTAGAAGAACCAAATTCTGGAGCTGAAAATTACAATGACTGAATTTAAAAGTTCACTAAAGGAGTTCAAGTAGATTCAAACAGGCAGAAGAAAGAATTGGGTAACTTGACAGGTGATTTGAAGTTACCAAATCTGAGGAGGAAAAAAAAATAAAGTAAACAGAACCTAATGGACTTAAGAACATCATTAAATGGACCAATATACTCTTTGTGGGATTCCCAGAAAGAGAAGAGAGAGAGAGGGAGAGAGAAAGAAGCAGAAAGATTATTTGAAGAAATAATGATGGTTGAAAACATGCCCATTTGAGGAAAGATATGGATATGTAAATACAAGAAGTTTAATGACTTCCACATAGTTTAAACCCAGAGACCCACACCAAGACACATTATAGTAAAAATGTTAAAAGACAAAGAGAGAACCTTGAACAGCAAAAGAAACTTGTCATATACAAGGGATCCTCAATAAAACTAAAAGTAGATTTCTCAGCAAAAACCTTGCAAGCCAGAAGGCAGTAGGATGATATATTTAAAGGGCTGAAGGAAAAATATTGTCAACTGAGGATTCTATATTCAGTAAAACTGTCCTTCAAAATTGAGGAACAATTTAAGACACTTCCAAAGAAACAAAAGCTGAGGAAGTTCATTACCACTAGATCTTTCCCAAAACAAACACTACAGGAAGTCCATCAAGCTTAAATGAAAGGATGCTAGACAGTTACTCAAAATTATATTTAAAAAATACAAAATTCCCCAGAAAAGATCATGCTTCGACAAACATAAAAAAGTATTATTGTAATTTCGGCTTGCAATATTACTTTTTCTTTTACACAGCATTTAAAAGACAAAAGCACAAAAATTCCTACATATCTATGTTAATGAGTACACAATATACAAAGATACAATCTGTGACATCAATAACATAAAAAAGGAGTGAAGCTGTAAAGGGTATTATTTTGTATGTGCTTAACGTTCAGTTAGTATCAATTTAAGATATATTATGATGTGAGAATGTTACAGGTAATTCCTATGGTAACCACAGAGAAAATATCTATAGAATATACACCAGGGAAAGGAAAAGAGAATCAAAATATGTCACTACAACAGAGGATAACAGAGACCAAAGCTATAAGAATACAGAACACAAGTAACGAAATGGGAAAAGTGAATGCTTTCTTCTAAATAATTACTTTAAACTGCATGGATTAAATTCCCCAGTCAAAAGACATAGATGGGCAGAATGGAAAGAAAATAAAAACAGGATCCAGCTATATGGGATCTGTGAAAGACACACTTAAGATTTAAGAGCAAACATCGGTTGAAGGGCAATGGATGAAAAAGGATATTTCATGTCCATAGTAATCCACAGACTAGAGCAGGGGTGGTATACTAATATGAGCACAAAATAGACTAAGTCAAAAACTATTACAAATCAAAGAAGTGCATTATATAATAACAAAAGGGCCAATTCACCAAAACCATATAGCAATTTAAACATGTGCAACAAAAAACAGAGCTCCAAAATATGAAGAAAACATTAACAGAGTGGAAGGAGAGAATAGACAGCTCTACAAAAATAGTAGACTTCAATACCTCATTTTTTTTTGTAACAAATACATAGAACAAACATAAAACCAATACACAATAAAGAACTGAACAATACTCTTGACCAAGGGGGCCTAACAGACATCTACAGATCACTCCGCCCCCAACATCAGAATACACACGCTTCTCACGTTTACATGGAATATTGTCAAGGACACATCATCTACTAGGCTGTAAAATAAGTCTTCATCGAGTTTAAAAGATTGAAAGCATACAAAATCATTATTTTAGTCACAATGGAAAGAAACTAGAAATCAGTAGCAGAAGGAAAACTGTTACAAGTATGTGAAATTAAATAATATATTTTTTAATCCTCACCAGAGGATATGTTTATTGATTTTTTTTTTAGAGACAGAGGAAGGAAGGGAGAGAGAGAGAAACACTGATGTGAGAAAGGAACATCAATCAGTTGTCTCCTGTATGTGCCCAGACCAGGGATTGAACCCATAACATTTTGGGTGGACACAGTGATGCTCCAACCTACTAAACCACCTGGGCTGGGGCAAACAAAATATCCTTAAAGAGTCAAAGGATAAGACAAAAAAATAACAAGGTAAATTAGGAAGCACCTTTAGATCAATAAAAATGAAAACTCAACATAGCAACACTTAGGAGATGTGGCAAATTCAATTCTAAGAAGATAAGTTTTGACTATAAACACACAAAAAAGAAGGATCTCAAATCAACAACCTC